>WOGN01005967.1:0-12768 GCA_015342105.1 Leptinotarsa texana
TATAAATGTATGTTTGTTGGTTGGTAGGTGATAAACTTCTACATCGGTTAACCGATCGGGATGAAACTTTATATCTATAAGTATAAGCCTCTAGATGGTGCTGTAGAACAATTTTTTTGAAAGCCCTGTTCTATAACGCTGCGCACGCCAAAGTTCGTTAATTCTGATTCTGTCAAAACATTGGAACAGCAGCGATACACCAACATAGTACTAGTTTTTTATAGATTCTTTCAGAGATTTCAAATCAATTTATATCATATTGGACAATGGAAGTTCGAACTAATGAGATACAAAAACATTCCAGTTTTGCTATTCATTACAGAAGCCCAAATTCTCTATTGATTTATCAAGTATAATGATTTTTATTAAAGTGAAGGTTAAAAACTTGAAGTAGTCCAAGAATAATCAACGCCTCCATAAAAAATGTCGTTTTCAAATTGAAAGAAACTGTTTTGAGAAAAGACACTCTATCATTATTCTGTCATGTTTATCACAATAATCGGTTTGGCAGATAATCAAGTAAACACTTTTCCAATGAATACAGAGTACATACGTATATTGTTTCCTTTCACTTCCCACACGAAACATCGATTTTCTCTCATTTGGTATTCACATTTTAACTTTTCTCAAGCATGAACGGATGAGGAAACCCTATTGAATCTTTGAAATATAGATAAAACACAGTTTCATACCTGTTGATCACTCACATTCGAGAATTTTTTGAGATTTCAGCTATATTTAATCTTTAGATGTGTTCCAGAACAAGCAATCTTCGCAATCACTAGAAATGCAATACGAATTTTTTTTGAGCCGCGTTTCACCAACCAAGTCTGCTTCTTCACGAGATGGAGGAAACCGGTATTTTATCTCGTGAAGATGCCAGAAGTTCCAGTTTTTCGTTTCATTTAGAATTGTTGAATGAATCGGTGTAAAAAGCAATTTAAAGAAAACTGATTCAACTGTAGAAACTTCCATAGCTGCAATTTGCAATATTGGCTTATTTGCAATATTTGTCATTAGATGAAAAAAAGTTTTTTTCGAAACTCCAAAAAAAAGGAAGTGCGACTATCCTAGATTAGAAACTGAGTTTCAAATGAGTCATTTGATACCTATTATTGAGAAATACCGAATTTCTCAAATAAGTTTGAAGACTATATCGAGGAAATACGTATAAAACATGTATAAAAAAAATGAATATTTCGAAATGAAATTTCATCTCTCCCAACGTATATACACGTTAAGAAGAGAATGACGTCACAAGATGACTAGTTAAGGCGTTGCCAACATGTGCTCTATTTCAAACTTTCAAATATTTTTGTACTGTTGATTTGTTTTATTGCTATTAACCTTACGTACTATTAACTTACTTAGATAAAATAAAAATTTCGACAATGTTTTAGGCATATCGAATATACGCAGATCTTATCAAAAGAAATGATTAGTTGCGAAAAGAAAAGAAAGACTGACAGTTTTCCAATTTTTTAGATTCGGCAAATTTTACTATCAGTTAAGCAACTTACAAAATGAAATGTCACTAGTTTCATTGCTATTGAACGAAATTACATTTATACGAAATTACAAAAAATGACGCCAGTCTCTTCTCAACGTGAATATCCTATATTTTTACTTCCACAGATGTTTGTGATCGTCGAATTGGCGACAGACGCATACCAGGTGCGCGATCGGCCCCCTACGATTTTTAATTAACAGTAGGAAGAAAATTATAAAACACATAAAACTGCGAGTCTCAATATCTGCGGTCGATAGGACCGAAATAAAAATAATACTTTAAATAGACTGTGTTCAATGAATAAGTGAATGAATCACATTTTTCCACTTTTCATTTTATATTGTTTGCGACACAATTCGAATACAAAAACCTTTTCTTTATATTTTCACAGATCTGAGATTCTTTTCAGCAGTCTACAGTAATACTCCAAATCAATGAAAATCAGAATGCTGACACCTATTCAGAGTCCATATTGTTTAAATTGATTATTTTTATTCATGTTACGGTTAGATATACAAGTAGACGTCATCTAGTATTCTTCTTCTTTTCTTCAGTCATAGAGTTTATTTTCATAGTGTAGTGTAACGTAGAGTGAGGAGTAAGGTCAACAGTAATTCAGGACGAGAACTTGAGGACTTGAGGATCCTGGTGGAGACTGTCTCATCACAAACGGTGCGTCAGCTACTACGCGGTTTTTGATGATTTGAGACATAGGTATTGGAACGGCTGAAAAGCTTAAAAAGTGGGGTGCCCCACAATTTGAACGATCGACAGAATTTGTCACGTTTCGAAAGCTGCTCTTCTTCGTTTTTGTGCAATCAAAACGATCCTTTTTTCGGATCAGTATGTGTGATGACAGCAGAGTCCTACTGTGAGAAATCGACGAAATGAACCAAAATTTTTATCAGCACCAGCTGCCTTTGATCAACAGAAGAGTACCAATTCAGCTGCACGATAACGCTCGTCCGCATATTTCATATATCATCGTCCAAAAATTAAATGAATTGAACGTCGAAGTCTTGCCTCTCAGGATTATCACCAACGGATTTCTATTTTTTTAAAAACTTTGACACCAGGCAAAAATGATGTTCCAGGCTATCAAGGTTGCAGGTGATGTTCGCGTCTCCAATCAGGTGGATGGCTCTTTTCTGGATGGAATCCATCAATTTCAAGGTATTTTTGGGGGCAGAGTTCCATGCATGCTGGTGTCCATTTTAACCCCCAACAAACTTATCGAAGTAGAAGGCGGAATTGTCTGACCTGACATTATTATATCCGGTTCGAAGACATTTATCTTCATGAAGAAAATCGAAGCCTGGTTTTTGGGGCATTGAATTGAACTTTGTTACTTTCACCCCAATTTGAAATCACTTCTAGATCCTCATTGAGATATGCAACCTCCTGCTGCCGGTAAAGATGTATCTCCATAGCCGATGTTCTGGAATCCGAATGGAATGAGGAGATAGGTATACTATCGTCAGCAGATCAATATATTGGATTTTTGGTTTTTTCTAATCAGATGTTGATATACAATAAAAAAAGGGTTGGAGACAATATGGGTCCATAAGGAACACCAGCGTTGATGGTGAAAGTATTCGAGAGATATTCAATGATAGCCACTTGCAGGAAACGTTCTTTCAGGAAGCCATAGCATCGAAGTTTGGCTAGCAAACCCCTATATCACAACGGCCAAAGGCTATAGAAATATCAAGCGCAACAGCTATTGATTCTCCATGTTTCTCGGTTGCATTATTCCAAATATGGGTGACATACGATAAAAGGTCACCTGTTGATCTTTGTTTCCGAAAGCTGAAGATGTAGAAGCCTTCCAAATATTTGAGGATATGGTGGATTACGACTTTCTCCATAATTTTTGAAATCACTGATAGCAAAGCGACTGGTCTATAGTTATTCGGAACATTTTTTTTAGCCTTTCTGGAAATAGGCTAAACGCGAGCAATTTTACAACAAGAAGGAGAACTCCCTTTCTGGTAAGACATATTGAAAAGTTAATTTGCGCACTTTTTAAGTACGATGACAGGCACTTCATCAGGGCCAGACGCATTGTTGATATTGAGCTGTTTGCTTTTTCTATTGCTGTTGTTGCAATTGAACTATCCGCTTGTGTTAGCGGTGGCATTGTTAATTTTGTGAAGTTATAATCAATCACTTTAGCTATCGATCAGAAGGATCTAGACCCGTTGGGATTGGCAAGCAGTTTATCCATAATTCTCTGATTCTGAAGTTCTTTGCTTTCATTTATCTTTAGTTTGCAGCTGTTGTGAGCATTAACAAACCTGATTCGGTTTTCGGTACTGAAATTTTTGCGCTACTGCCAGTAGGCGAGATTTTTGGAAGCGACAGCTTGTTCTCAATCTTTGTTGAACCAAGGTTTGCCGGTAGGAGGTTGTTTAATTGAAAAAAGGAAGATATGCATTTATGGATGGTAGAATAACTTCCATGACTTCAGAAGCACAAGTTAATGGATCTTTATAGCGGAAACAAAAACATGTAACCAGGGGAAATTTCAGAAATGGTCTTGAAGATTCTTCCATTCAGCTGATGTGTTTTTCAAAACTATGCGCAGCTTTGATTGTTCCCCAACATTTATTGGTAATTCACTCAACACTGAAATGAGTCAGAATATCTCAATGGAAACCTTACGGTGACTGTGTGAATTTCTGGATTGGTTGTTAGGTATAGATCCAGAAGACTATTATATTCTTCATCACAGTCAGGAATCCTAGGTGGCTTATATAAAATCTGAGTAAGTACGCTGCTTATTGCAAAAGCCTCAGCTTCGTTACGTTGTTCGCCGTTGATATTTGGAAATTTGAGCCATTCGATATTGGGGACATTGAAGCCATCGAATATGGAAATTTCGGTACTGGGATGATTGATTTGCAGGAAGTCAAAAGTGTTTGCAAGTGAAGAGGATAGTGTCCTATATTGTGTATCGCTAGGTGGTCTATAAACGCAGCATAAAAATTTGGCGATCTTCTGTGATATTATTTTGAACTATATAACATCAAAGTTTCGGGGTTCCAGCATTTCCTCTCGTTGACAGAAGAGATTGCTTCTGATAAAAAAATATTCCAAAGTTACGTCTGCATCGAGATTGGAAATCTTAGCCGGGATATAGTAAATTGATTTTGGTTTCTGTGAGTGCAAACATATAAGGATTATTTGATTTCAGAATTGGTGCACTGAGTTAATTTTCTATTGAGTTCTCTGGCGGTGTAGAAATCGATTTTGAAGTTGCTAGTAGGCCTCTTAGCAACTGCCGTTACTAAGATATTCCGGTGTGGACTGATTTTTAAAAGACCGTGCTGACTGTCAGAAATAGTGGTTTTTATATAACTCCTGCAGGATGATTCCCTTGAATCAGCTTCCAGCCGGAGTTCCTATTGGGGAGCTACTTTACGTCCTTAGTATCTTGACTCTAGGAGTCCCATCATTCATTTTTTCTTAGATTCTCATCCTTGAAACTGGAATTAGCGATATAGCAACGAAACGTTAGCACGAAAGCAACCGTTGCTGGTCCTACCAGGCGATGCCGGGTGGGACCAGCATTTACCAGATCTAAAGATCTTGTTCCGCCAATGTGCTATCTTTCATAAAATGAATTATAGGGTGTCTTCAGAGATTCCAATGAATTCAAGATATTGCCAGAATATTTAGTGATATGACTATCGTGAAACTTAAACCTTTTCGTTTCTGACCAATGCGTGATAATAACCAGATTCAACACCAGAACCAGAGTGAACAATTACTGCATGGAGGTTTGTTTGAAGGTGGTTGACAATGACATGAAGATTATTAAAGTGGTCTGCTACATTGAAGTGTTCGTCTATTTTGAAATTTCGTAAGAGTTTGGTGCTTCCGTCAGAAAATGATTCATGTTTTCATGTTTGAAGATCATCAGAATTATCACTAGATTGACTAGTGCCTCAGATATACTTGTTGCCTTATAATAGTCACTTAGTTTGGCGTATATTTGGCAATACACTTGATCATCACCCGTTGATAATTTTATTTTCATATGATTTAACAATAAGCTTTGCACGGACTGGATATCAGTCATATTAGGAAACGTTAGTTGAAGTTCCAGGAAGTTGAATACGTGTTTGTTTGTTACCTCTTGAACTTGTACTACAAAGTACACTAGTGAGGATTTTTCCAGCAAAAGATCTACAAACACAAGACGAGATAGACTGTGCGGAATCATTCAATCCAGAAAGGTCAGGGCTATTGATTCTGATATTTTTCTGGTCACGAAGAGTATTCAACAAGAACCCTGAGAATTAGGAACAATCTTCGTGTTATCCTTAAAAATATCTAGTGAATTTCAAAGACTCTCGGAAACCGGTTGGTGGGAAAGATGATACATTCTTACGAAACTTCAGCTGCATGAACGGGTGTTTGAGTGTGGTGAATGAGTAGGACTCATTTTATTTCACGTTGGAAAAGTGTACTGATTCAAATGGTATTTATTTAGATTGAATTCAATTAGTATTTACTGATACACTACAGTTTAAAGTAGATTGTTATAATAATGGACAAAACTTTTGAATCGTAAACTTTTCGTCACCAGTGCCATAACAAACATTCATTTTTACATGCTCTTACTTAAAAATATTCTTAATTCAACAGGACTAATGAAACCATTTCATTAAACTCATTATGAAGGGTGTTGGAATCCCGAAGCTCTGAGCGTGAAGTGAAAAAGTTCGTGAAGTTTCATTATTGAAAAATTGAATGATTATGAGGAATTCTGCAGTGACGGCACCAAATTTGGTTATCGGAAAACAGGCTGTTAAATTTCAAGAAAAAGTTTTCTCTTTCCGAGTTGACATTTCTAGCCGCTCAGGAATTGGAAGTTATATATTTCACTTCGGAAATTGTATCGAGGATTTGGAGAATACATTATGTTGAATTCAAGAACGTTTTGATGTCTCATTCATTTAGAAATTTTGAGTTGGTGAAAAAGTGGGGATACCAGAACAAACTTTCTTTAGCGGAGTACCTATCTGTCATCCGAAGATTTCAGAGTGTGTTGTAGTTGTAATTCCCACCGATATATGTGTGTATTCATATATGGTTTTATAAATAATTTGATTCATTTATCTTCTGAAATAAAATTTAATTTGGCAGCGACTGTCACCAGATGCAGATTTCTCCACATCAAATTTTGAATATTAAGGCAGGTCTGAAAAAAGCTGTAGGGTTCGTGCCGAACGCACGAGGGCCGGTCTTTTGGGAATCGAACTACAACGTTTACCTTTTTGAGATGGTTTTCCTTCCACTCCGTTCCACTCCGGAACGAGGCAGGAGACTAATACTTAAGGCTAAAGGCCTTTCAACTATTCTGAAATTGTGCCAGACTTACTCGAGTAGTGAGCCATTAAAAACTACAAGATGCCTCAGATTCGGCTTATATTACAAACGAATAACTGTAAAAAATGATAAAATGAATGTCCAACAAAACAATAAGCAAAAATGTTCGAAAAGTAAGTTCAAAATTTTTACAAGAAAGCACGTCTGAAATAGCTGATAGTAAAACAAAAATTTTTCGGATTTTAATTTATCCACTTATAAAATTAGCTACAACGAGGTGGGCGATATGTTCATTATTACACACAATTGTTGTCTATATTTGAATACGTATGTTCATGTTGATATTAACAATTGATGTATACTATTATTTTAAGATATTTCTTGATTAATATTTTCTGATAACCTTAAACAGTGTAATCGTGTTGGACGTGTAATAAAGCTTGGCCCTTATCATTTTCCTAGATAAGTATTAAGTATTACCTGCTTAGACCTTATCACCCGGCATAAGTATTTACTTTTATCTGGTACTTAGAGCTATCCTAAAAATTTATATATTTTTTTATCTTCAGATATGGGTGAGAAAAATTAAGGAATTAGGGCTAACTGTTCAGAAGACATGATGGAAGAATCCTAATCCCAAGACTCTGTGTCACAGCGAAGTGGTATCCCTCGTCGGACATTGAGAAACCACCTAAAAACTGGCTTGAAAAAACGAGTATTAGGAGCAAAATCTATCCTAACCAAACAACAAGAAAATGACTTGGTGGAAAAAATAATTAAATTCGCACTAACAGGATTTCCGCTTACTCCTAGGGTACTTCGTAGAAGTGTTTACAAATTTTGTGAAATGCTTAATATACCCCATAAATTTAACAGAGAAAAACAATTAGCGGGAAAGGAATGGTACCGATCATTTATGAAACGTCACCCAAATATTTCTCAGCGAAAAGCACAGCAGCTCAAACCAGCGCGTGCCCTGAAATTGAATCATTTCATTGTTGATGATTATTTCAAAACGTTGAATAATCTTTTGGAGCCAACTGACCTAAAATACAAACCTGGGAAAATTTATAACATGGATGAAAAGGGTTGCAGGCTTATGCTACACCATCAGCACCGAGTGTTGGCTGAAAAAAGATTCAAAGGGGTGCATTTGGTGGGATCAGAACACGGGAAAAATGTAACGATCGTTGCCTGTGCTAGTGCACTCGGTCACGTAATACCACCTATGATTCTATTTAAAGGGCAGAGGTTGAAATCCACTTTTGCGGATGGGCTTCCAGCAGGTTTTCTTATACACATGACACCATAATGGAGTATGACAACGGAGATTTTCATTAAATGGTTGGATCATTTTTCAAACTTAATGTCTCCTCCTGTAACGATCCTTATTTTCGATGGCGCATCTAGCCATTTGGATATTACTATCGCTGATAAAGCAGAATCTCTACGAATTGAACTGTTGTATTAACCTAGCAAAACTACCCACGAACTTTAGCCAATGGATAGGTCCGTATTTCGTTCGTTTGAATCTCACTGGGATCAAGAACTCCTGAATCATTGGGATCAACATCCTAATAGAAAACTAAACAAGGAGAGGTTTTCTGATGTTTTTATTCCAGTTTGGGGAAAGAGTATGACTATCAGCAACATATGTAGTGGATTTAGATCGCCAGGCATATAATAAAAATGTTATTCTGGAATACGCTTTCGCACCAAATCTTCCTACACAACGTTACCAGTATGAAAATATTGAGAACCGTGATCCCAATTTCCATGATGATGTCAGGAAAGATTTAAATATGGAATATCAGTGGAATTTAGAGGATGAAATCCTACTAGCACGGTTGATTGATAAAGAAGCCAACAACAAAAATAACAATTATTTTTTGGAAATTCTGCTCACACCGGACATGCAGCCTACTAAAACTAGCGTACCTTAAAAGGCATTGAATTATCGAGCCCAAGAAATAAAAAGAGATGTATTCAAGGATGACAGTTTTGAGAAAATTCCTACTTCGTCAAAGAAGAATAAGAAGTCAGCTGATTTGCCGACCACTATCATAACTGCGGCTACAGAAGTCTGGATGTTTTCAGTTTGCGACAATGATTATGTGGCTGATATTAGATCCTGTGTATTATGTAGTACCTGGGTGCATGAGGAATGTGTTGGTCTCTCAAAAGATGACACAGAAGACTTTACCTGCCCAGAATGCATGCCATGAACTATTTCGACTGTTGGACCTTATCATAATATTATAGAATATATGTTTAGTTACCTATTCGTATAAGCCAAAGTTTAGATATGCTTACAGTTCACGAAATAAATTGAGTTTTTCCCTAGCCTGGCCTTATTACCCAACATTACCTTATATATTCTCTCATAAGGTAGAATTTCAACATAGGTAAAAACCTGAATCACTCTATTCGAGTTTTGTTTACCCGTGTGTACTAATTTGCTGATTTATTTACACATATGAAAGAGTTGTAGTGTAATTTATTGCCCTCCTTATAACGTCCTTGAGACGAAACAACAATAAGACAATTATTTCAAAATTAAAATGACATCCTCTCTCTCTATACCGACATGGGGGTCAGTGAAGAATCCAAATTAACTCACCAAACTATACTGGGTTCTGATCTCCCTCTCAGGTACGGTATCCGTGTGAAATACACATCCGTTTTAAGTGCCATTAAACGCAAGACCACAATTAACTCACTACCCGCAATTTACCGAAATTCCACTATCGCAAAATCCTTTTTCGAAAAGTCCCGTGTCGCGACCCTCTTAAGCAATTGACTTTCGTGACTCTCTAGCAATTCCTCTATCGGAAAACCCATTTTCGCTCCCCTTTTCCGAAACTAACTGTTGATACAGTTTCGCGAGCCTCTTCCGCAACTTCCCCAACTGACCTATCGCCACCGTGCCAATTAATCGACTAATTAGTATTCCTAAGTCTGAAAAACTGTCCATAAGACTCCTCCCTTTTACCGTCCCCTGATTGGTCTGATCTTTGTTTGATATTAACAAATTTTTCCATTATATTCCTACTCAAGACCTAAATCTTCTTTTCATTGAATTCATTGTTCAGTTTTCATTTTAACAAATTTTTGGACCCACCTATTCAGATATGGCCAAACTTCCTGTCTACGAAGCTGAAATGCAAACTCATAGCTTGCATTTTTTGGCGTTCCCAGTATTATAACTTATCAACAGGATATGTTTGTTCAGTCTGGCCGAAAGAAACATAATGATGCCGAAAAAAATCTAGTAATTTTTAAAAGTGGACTGAAAACCATCCAAATATTGGTACTTGAGGTAGATAACGGCAATACTGTTATAATCATGCACAAATCACATACATCAGATTACAGATATATACTTCAGAAGTATTTTTTATGGAGGAGTCCCTGCTTCTTTATTTCTCAGAACTTTATTAACTTCATTCTCCTAAGAAATAGTAACAAAAATAATAGCAAGTAATCTTCTCAAGAGAAATATTAGCAAACTGAAAAGTTTTCTCTGAATCCTTGGTGAATCCTCTTTCATCCAAAATAAGTTTCATCGCTGAGGATGATTTTTAATGAAAATTAGGGTCAGTTGCTAACTGATTCAGAGCCCACACAAGTCGTTGTTCATGATAGTTCACCTTCACTTCCTGAGTCACTTGAATTTTGTACGGGCGCTGGCACAAGTTATGACGCAGAATTCGCCATGTTGTGGTCTGTGAGAGGACGAGTTCTTGTCCAGATTCTCCTGCACACTCTCACAGGCAGCATCGATGTTTTCGTTGCGTTTCATCGACGAACCAGTGGACTCGAATTTACTCACCACATTGCGGATAGTCCTCGCGGTAGGATGAATGCAGGGGTTAGGTTTTTGGGAGTATCTCTGTATGAAAATCTCTTTTGAAACTTCCATTGCCAACAATAATATTCCACACCGAATTCTTTAAAATATCTCTTTATTAATTTATGATCTGTTCTAGAAGTGAAACAGGTGAATGTTATTATGCCCAAGTCGAATCGGAACTCAGACATGACATTTGCCTATAGGGCAATGCACCAAGTGCGAAAGATATTTTCATTGTACAAAAACGAATTTTGAGATGTATCGTGAGTTTTTAACAGAGAATCGTATATAGCTATTTTCAAAAAATTTCGTGTCTTGACGCTTCCATGTCTCTTCAATTTCGAAATGTGTGTCCATGTTTTTAAAAATAAGGAGAGTTTTATTCGCAATTCGAATATTCAAGGTTATGGAACAAGAAAAATGCTACATTTTCATGTAAATTTATCGAAAAGAAAAATAAATTAATGTGCTGCTGATCATTTTGGCCTCAAAATATTCAAGAATCTTTCAGAAGAATTGAAGTATATAAATGAATTGTTTTTATTTAAACAAGAACTTTTTAATGTAATTTTTTTTATAGTATATGTGATTTTATGAGAAATCATAATATGTGATTAACTAGGTATGTGTAATGTAAATTTCAGTGTATTTTAACCTTTTTATTTTTCTTTTTTGATGTGAATTTTTATTTTATTTCAATGTACTAATCAACCTGCCAATTGACAATTCCAATACATGTAAACCATGTCGAAAAATGGAAATAAATATCGTTAATTGAACAAAAAAAATACGCAAAGCGCGCGATACGCTGCCCTCAACACAACATTAATTTTGATAAATAATTTTTTTACTTGGATGTGTTGTTGTATGATAGGTATATCCGTTCATAGTGATTTGGCAGAACAGACCGAAAAAATGACAACTAATTTGACAGATATAGTTTCAACAAAATGGCCGTTATCAATTTTCAAAGTTAGGAAGTCCCTGTTGGAAGGCCCTTCGAATATTTTTACTATTCGTTTGTTTTTATGAGTCATGAAATGAAACTGGCCAGAAAAAAGTCGCAGCATTCAAGAACACAGAACAAAAAAATCATCATATTGTAATACAAAACATGAAATTTACATTTTGATCAGTAAATATTGCATTATCATAATTTTTTATTTGTAGCTATATTCGAAATATGACTTTAGCATGAATCTCAGATTTGAGCAGGAAGTAGTTTCTGAAGATATAAAAAAATCCAAATGCTGTGTTCAGCCCATATGTATAGTTTCAGCTGCAACTTTTTTTTCAAAGAGAAATATGAATATGAAAGTATGAAGGGTCAAATAAAAATTAAGGGTCCAATAAAATTTCATCACATGTGATAAAACTTCGAAAGTTATATTCAATAAAAAACGCACAGAAGAGATTACTTCGAAGAAAATGTGTTTGGAAGAAAGTGCGGTTGAAACTATAACATTATATGTACGTTGCGATGTGTTTTGTTTGGAACAATGATGCAATTCACAAAATCTAATCTTATGCATCTGATAATTTTACAAACGAGTTGGAAATAACGATCAATAATCTTTTCCTCAGAAATTTTGAGAAGCATCTCCACTATGATAATTCCACAGAAAATGCCGGTGAACGAAACTATATAACGTTGAACAACGCCGTATGGTTTTCATCCTGATTATATACACAAGCAAATTTCCTTGCAAAATTCGAAGATTCTGAAATGGATCCAGCGAAGAGTTGTATAATAAGATTATGTTAATATCATTTATAGGTATTTCGATAAGAATATACATGATGAGATAGCAGTACTTGCATGAATCATCTCATTTTAAAAGACGATACAGTGAACCGCGTTTACTTCTTTTCATAGATGGGATTGCTGAAGTAGGATGATTTCGTCAACAAAATTCCATAAATATATTCATATAATAACTATCATTTTTTTGACATATATTTTAAATATTATTATTGATTGTTTGAAGGTGGTTGACAATGTTTTGTGGTGTATTTCATCAGTTCGGACTTCCATTGTCTAATCTAATATAAATTGATTTGAAAACCC
>WOGN01005968.1:0-12768 GCA_015342105.1 Leptinotarsa texana
AAATCCTACAATATGCCGACGATACCATACTCTACTCTTCCGCCCCCAATACCCGCCGCTTGCAACTTCAAGCTCAAAACATGATCGACCATTTCGAGCAGTGGTGCAACAAATGGCGTATCAAAATAAACCCAACCAAAACCCAAACTATCCTATTCCGACATCCTAATACCTCTACCCGTCCAAAATTAAACCCTGACAACTTGAATCTCAGACTTTTAGGGGAAAACCTCGTACTCCAATATTCGGTATCCTACTTGGGGGTCACCTTCACAAGGACCCTTAACTGGGAGGCCGACCTGAGAGAGACACTGGATAGAGTCCGGAAGAGAGCCACCCTGCTAAAAGCTCTGAGAGGCAAGCTCGTGAGATGCGACAGTAAAACGCTTCTTCACACCTACAAAACTTTCATAAGACCAGTCCTGGACTATAAAGCTATAATATACTGTACGCTTCTCCCGTGACAATCCCGCCGAATCCTCACAACCGAGAGAAGAATCCTTCGAAATATACATAACCTTCCCTATCCCTAAACCTATACAATCTCACCAATACTACACCTATCAACCAACGATTTCAGGAACTTCTTACTTACGACCCGAACGATAAGCAGCAACAACACTGATGCCATCAACTCACTCACTACGCCTTGGACTACCCGTGGAGGATCCAGGAAAAAGCTCCCATTTCCCCCAGCTAGACTCCTGGGAGCAATGGAAGGCCCACCGAAGCCAATCCAGGACATTCTAGAGAAATACTCATTGGTAATCAGATAGCGGATAGCAGCGACCTAGAAACAGTCCCGGCCTAAAGAACCCGTACTTAAAAATAACAGCAAGACCCCTGCAATGGACCAGAAACACCCGTCAGATCAACTAAAAAAACAAGATAACCAGGCAAAACACAAAACAATACTACACTAACATCAACACACAAAATAATACACACACACACAATACAGTTACCATGAAAAGGCTTTAGCCTATAACAAGGCCACACACAAAAACATCTATACAAAAGAATTTTTATACACCAAAACATGTTAATAAACGATTTTGAATTGAATTGAGTTATTGTTAGTATATTGTATAAGTTTGAAAATATCCGTATAGGCCGAAACTGCAGTAACGTTAGTTACAAATAAAAGTCGTAAAAAACATTGAAATTTTCATTTCTATTTTCATTATGATTTTCTACCACGTAGTAACGGCTACATCCATCAATTTAATGACATACATCTCTTTTAAATTTTCAACGTTTCAAGCTGTTCAAATGATAATGGCAAAATATGCTATTTTCGAAAAACAATTTTATTTTTCGTCAGTTTTCAACCAACCGCTGCGAATGGAAAAGTGCATAGAACTAACTCTATGTGTATAATGTAGTTATAAGAAAAAATTGACGATAATACAGGTATGGAGAGGCAATTGCCACTCCGCATCCTGTCAATGTATGCCTTTGCATTTGGGCTACATTTTTATAGATTATTGAAAACCTCAACAATATGGACTGAAGACCGATGAAAAATTCAGTAATTCTCATTGATATCAACAAAAATGTGCTCTAAATATCTGACTGAAAACTCATTATTTTCCGATGCATTAAATTTATTGGAGCCTCTGGAGACACCCTACATTTTATTTTATAAGAGAGAGGACATTCTTAGATCAAGATCTTCAGATGATGTGGTGCTGCAGGTTTTTCCGGGTTTTCCTGCAGCTGAAAAAGCAAATGCGCCACTGGAAACAATGAAGTCGCCTCGGAACGCCAATTAATTTTTATTGTTGTTTTTATTTCATTTTTATCGTTGAAAAAAATTGTATATTATACACGAGAAAGAATATTAGATTATAGCTCTCGGTTTTTGTCTCCCTCCGCTTCGCGTCTGGAGGCAACACAACCTCAAGCTAAAATCTTATACTACCCTATTTTTAGCTACTATGCATCTGTGGTAGAACAGACATGCGGAGCTCTATATTCAGCGTTGAATTAAAGTCATAAATAATGAAGGTATATTTCCAGCAGTCAAAACTTTTCAATGGAAAATTTTCTCCTCTTCAAGATTCGTTTAGATTATTGTCTCAAGTATTTACAATTTTCTACCCACTGTGAATTCTTTCGAAAACGATTTTCAAATCGAATGAGTCCTTGCATGTGTTAATAGGAGCTCTGCATCTATTTTCCACGTTTTCAACTTTTTGCTAATACTGTAATGAATCTGCCCGGAGCGAAGAAAAGTCATCAACACAAATGAGTGTAGTAGATAAAAACGTGGTTCTTTGTCATAAAAAACATTCATAGGAAGATATTTCAGTAGTCATTTATGGGCGAATTCAGGTCCACCGTTTGGATGACTCTAGAATTGCTCAAAATAGTTTTGCCTCAATTGTGTGACACTACTTGAGACTGTTCTAGGACCGTCCTGATGGCTAAACCGCATAAGACTCTTTCAAAATGAATGATTGGTGAGGTTATTTTCCAGTCACTTCCTTTGATGAAAATCATAGTATTGTGATAATATTTTACCTTATTCCTACCTGCTTCAATGTTTCACTCAAAACCTACAGATTTTCTTTTACTCATTGGACTTGTGCTTCTCAGATACCCCAAGTTGATATTTCATTATTCAGTCGTTGGAGTGGAACTCCGAACCCAATTTTTATATTTGGAAAAATCATTTTTGTGCTCCTCAGTCCAGTTCTTCATATAAAGCATGCATTTCTCAATAATCACCACCCTTTTATAGAGCGACACTTTTTATGGGTCTTATTGAAAGTGAGTTTTGTTTTCAGGGTGATTCTGGAGGCCCACTGATTTATCAACTGGAAAATGGACGATGGGTGACCATTGGCGTAGTGTCCTGGGGCTTAGGATGTGGAAACAAAGGCAGTCCAGGAGTATACACGAAAGTCAGCAACTATCTTCCTTGGATCATAAAGAATACTATGTCTAAATAATACTGAGTCTGATCCAGTAAAGAGTTATGATGAAGTTGAATTAGTTTTTTTTTTCCTGTGCTCTTTATATGTACAGAAAACAAATATTTTATGTTGATCACATAGATGATGTTCATGGTTACTCTTTAAGGACAATTGCGTCCACAATGCATTCATTGTTTGGCCTGATGACATCTACGGTAGAACGAAACAACGCGTTTTTGTGAAAGATCACGAATGTTTTGTTTTACTTTCTGGCATTTTCTGGCCCAATCCAGGAAGTACGTAATTCTTGGACTAGGACGGGAAAAATCACTTATTTGTTTGAAGGTGGTTGAGAATGTTTCATGGTGAATTTCATCAGTTCGGAGTTGAAATAACAGTTCGATTTGAAATAACAAATGAAAATCAAAATTGGAAAGATGTAGGCAGCAAAAAGGGAAAATTCTCGTCATTTTGTTTCACGTTGGAGATACCGAAATATGTTATTTGATGAAGTAGCTCATAAATCAATTTTGACCCTGCATACCAAATTTCAACGCAAAATTCGTATTTTGATTTTTGAAAACATAGATTGACAGTTCAAAAATATACACACAGGTTAGGGTTAAGATTCTAAATTTTCGAAATATATCCCTACAAGAAAATGTACTAGGAACTTCTGCTACTATACGAATATTCCTTTTCTGTACGATAAACACATCTGAAGATAGTGTAGAGTTACCCCATATACATAAGCTATATCGCAAAAAATTGAGTTCCACTCATTTTTTCATGAGAACAAAGTATCTGCATTTTTTGAAGATCCTGTATGAGGCAAATGAAAATATGACTCGGAGTGAAGATCTTCTTGGTATCACTCCACTCCAAAATAGTATATGAATTTGTTGACAAAGTGATAATGAATCATAATATGATATTATATACGGGGTATTCCATTTGAAAAATCAATGAAGCCGCTACTTTATAGTAGAAGCGACAACGCCGCTTCGTCTAAAATATTTTAGGCGTAGAGGTCATATTGACTTATGCATACCGTGGAATTTTCAGCTCGATCCGTTGAATAGTTTTCCAGAAACGGCTAATTAACGTTCATCATGAAAAGCCCTGTATGGCAACACCACCTTGATCATATAAGTTTCTACAGAAGTATGTGCTCAGTTCAAATCCTCTTATGTTTTTTGTTTGGATGGTGTCTTTTTTTGTATGTGTATCAGTAAGGCAAAGAAATAAAATATTGTTATTAATGTCTGTTTCTGACTGATTGATTGCGTCAGTATTGAAACTTTGTACGTTCAACAGAACGATTTGTGGATAAAAAGCTAGTCTGCTGCATGAGACGACCCCCCGCTTGGGAAAAAACTTACTAATGCAAGCCTCATCAGGCCAGATACGTGGATCCATGACAGTCTTGAAGTGTGATTCATTTATAGATACCTTGAAATAAGACTAAATACTGGGGAAGCTTGATGCAAATTCTTGACCTTGAACATCTGGAAACGTGGGGAGTAGTAGTTGCATCAGCCCTTCCAATGAAGTTGTTTGCTCCACCCTTGATACATGGAGAAGCATATTTTAGGGGACGCCCTTAATATCTGTTTCTTTATTGTTTCCTACAATCACTCGTCTTTTTGGTTTCTGTCGCCTAGATTCCACTGTCTGCCATCGGTCAGCGTAATTTTTAACGGTATTGACCTCCGCCCCGTTACTGTTGTGTCCATTTTTCCTAAATTAATCATTTCAACATGTTTTATACTGAACTGTACCTTAAATAATTCAGCAGATATTTGCTTATCAGTAGTTTGGGAATACCCTACGTTTTTGCTGTCAAGATTAGTTTTATCTTGAACGTCTCTTCTATCCGATGATTTCTTATCCCAAACAGTTTTTATACTATTGCTCTGTATTTCTTTCATTTCAACTTTTTCATGAGACGCTTGGCTTTTCACCTTGTTCATAATTTCGATTTGAGTGTTCAGTAAAAGGATTTTATCGCGTAGCTATCTGATTATTATGTCTTGAAAGTTTTCACGCTTCTACTACTTTTTGCACAGCTCACATGGAGGCTACTATCACAGTTTATGCATTTGATATCATTGATAACTGTTGCTTTACATTTCTTGCAATGCAGAGCGCTCTAACACACGTCGGTACCCATCAACGACATGTTGCGTATCAACAACTTCAAATCTTACATCGAAAATTTCGTTTCTGAATTCTGAACGAAATTCAGAAGTAAGACAATCAAACAAACGAATATTTTCCCCGATATTACCAAAAACCCTAACGCTCATATCACGCAAGTCTCCCCCATCAAGCTCCACAACGAACATGCGGAATACAGACCCTTGCACCCTCACAAACGAGACTAATCACATTCATTGACAACGTGGCCATATGGGCCTAAACTCCATTAATGAAATTACTCATAATTTAGTAACGACTGAATCACGAGACAGTTAGGTTGATGCTAAAAATAATATCAAGAGTGCCTGGCTGATAAACGTCAAAACGTAATAATCAATACGGGAATGTTGTAGTCCCGTGGAAAATCAGTTCTCCCAGTGGCCTTAACATGAAACATCTGCCAGGTAAGGCAAGAACACAAAAGGGTGTAAATGATGGTAGTAAACTCGATAGTACCCTGGGAAGGAAGAGAGCTTTCATAGAGTTCGTCAGTTGCTTGAAGGAAACTAAACGACCTTTGTCAAGTGAAGATGTGAGGGAGTTGATCAGGTACACGTTTCAAGGAGAAGATTTGATGTACAAAGCAAGTGGATCCTGATTTGAAAGACGGATAATGAGTGTTTTTGTGTGTGCGGGCCTTTTGCATAAATAATGCGGGATAGATTTGTGTTAGGATGTTTTTGTAAGTACTCTGTAGTAAACGATTCTATAACTGAAGCCGTCTTCTTATTTTATCCAAAGAAATGAAGTTATTTACTAAGAACAATTTCATTTTAATGATTTTGGCCTAGTCAGCTGAGAAAATTGACAGTAGAATTAAGGAAGTGAGTCGTTAATTGACTGAAATTGCCAATTCAGTCTAGTTATAAGTTGAAAATGATAAATGTAGAGGTAATGGCTCATTCGTACGTACGATAGCTTATTCGATTCGAAATGATATCTAGAAAAATGTGCTGAAACCGCTTTTCAACATATAAATGCAAATGTTATAAAAAATTTGGAGGTAGAAAAGGTATTTCCACTTTTGCAAATGTTTCAAAAACTATAAAGAATATAAAAAAATGATAAAAAATTAGAGGGGGAAATTTCTGAAACAAGGTCCCACTTTCCGAAATTCTATCGCTATTATTTTTAATTTAAATTTAACGCGGAAAATAGGCCACCGCGGGTGAATTTGGGGGAACGGAAGAGGTATATAAAGCGAGTACATCCATCACAAATTTGAATAATGATTTGAAAATTTATAAAAACTATGGTTTATTCTGATAACTTTAAAAAATTGATTGAGAGGGCACCCGTCGATTTTGAAAAAAGGTTTGGGTGTACTTACGTATTTTGGATGCGAAGATTACGAATCCGAAAGAAAAAAGCGGCGCTCTCGCTTATTTACAAATTTTCGGCCGTTCGAAGTTCAGAAAAGGGCGACTTTTCAGCCTTCTTGTTCCCAAAATAGACTATTTGAAAACACAAGCATTTATTCACTAGGTCACCTTTACACCTTGTTGCTCCTTCTTTGATACTTCAATAATCAATATTTTTCCAATAAAAATATTAAAAAATGTACGGAGCTGCTTTTTGGTTACATATCTCTCTATTTTACATTTTTAAGGTTATGTCATGGTTGGTACGACTGATATAGTTAAAATTCCTAAAGTAATTCAAATGTTTTTTACCTTCATTCTTTAGATCGTAAATTGGTTTTTGGTGGTGTATTACTAATTTGAAATAGTAGGCGTCACTAGTAACTAACCTAGAAATAGAAGAATGTAACCAGGAGAAGCATTCGTTTTTAAATTAACTTTTTTATAAGAACCATGTTGATTATTGAAGTGGAAATTGTCAAAGAAGAAGGAATAAGGTGTAAAGTTGAATAATTGCTTGTGTTTTTGAATAGTTTATTTTGTAAAAAAGAAGGCTGAAAAGTCGCCCTTTTCTGAACTTTGAAGGGCCGTAGCTTTGTAAATAAGGGAGAGCGCCGCTTTTTTCTATCGGATTCGCTTCGCATGAAAATACGTAAGTACACTCCAAATTGTTTTCAATATCGCCTAGTGCCCTCAAAAGAAAAATTTACCAAAGAAAATCTCAAAGTGAATTATTAAAATATCTAGATAATTATTAATTACCAATATTTCACTTGACTTGCGTGTTCATTAAAGACCATGAAAATATTCAAATAATATTAAAAAAAAAATCCGCTTCGTTGAGCTCTTTTTATCAGGGTCCTTGATGATATCACGATGAAGATTTTAAGAAAACTCAATATTTTCTTCATATATTTTTTATAGTAACAAAAATAAATAAGAGACGTTATAATTTTTTTACATTTAATATTCAATTTTCGTTTTTGTATCGAATGGACATTCGGTTTAGTTGAACAAAACATTTTTAGCGCAATTTTTTTATAAATTGTTCATGAAGAAATAGACTTTGTGAATATACTTTTTTTAATTTCGTTGTCTTCAATATGATTTTCAGAAGAAAAAATTTATCAACACTTTCATTTTTAATGTAGTCAAAAAATGTTTCATATTTTGAAAATCATTGACATTCTTCGACAAATTAACAAAAAAATTGTTATTAATGATGTTATTGGTAACTAACTAAACAATTTGTTAAAAAAAAATCCCAACCGCGATATATTTTTTTCTAAACCGCCTAAAACTACAAAAACTATCATTCAAACTTCTAAAGAGTTTTTTTTATTTTTTATTGTACTGTTAAAAATTAGGTGCTACAAAAGTTGCATGAACCACTCTATAGTAGACTAAAAAATCAATTTAAATTTGAAACCATTGAAGATATGAAAAAAAAACATCGCATACATTTTATAGATAATTAATAGACCTTTCAAATGATTTTTCAAATTTTTTGATATTCACATAGTTTTTTTCATAAACAATTCATGAACAAGTAACGCTAAAAAGTGTTTTGTCCAATTTACCCAAATATAGAAGAAACAATACATCGATTATTTATTTATGGTAATTATAAAAAAAATATTATGAACAAAATGTTTTTAAACTTTCAGAACGTCATCTTATTTGGTACACTAATAAAAAAAGCTCCATGAAGCGAAAAAAATTTTTGCTTTCTCAATATTTCACTTCAAGATTTTTTTCCAACTAGAATAAATATTTTATAGTTTTCAGAGTATATCCTATTTTTTATAAATTTTCAAATTGATATTTATTGGTTGAAAAAAATTGTGACGTATACTCCATTCAAATTCACCCGCGGAGTTCCCCGGTAACTCGGAGTACCGCAAGTTTATTCACTGGGGCCAATGTTATTTTGAGTATATGTTTGAAAAAATCTGTTTGAATCCGTTTCTTCCGTTAATCGGCTGTCGCACCCCTACGAACGGCAATCTTCAGGAGTCTTAGATTGTGCGAGCTAAGGACTAACGAGGTCTTACCTTTCAACATGGGATTTCTAACACGGGTTGGACGATAGCAAGTGAGAATCGATCGTTCAGCGTGGGACTTGAACCACCGACCACCACGGCGGTCGATTTGAGAGAGTGAACAGAGCACCCACGTCGAACCGACCGGCTATCGACCGATATGATGATGCAATTATCAATTCTTCTCGTGATGCAAAGTATGTGAAACACAATGACGACGTAAGTACGATTATAACAGGTTCCGACCAAATAATTGTTCAGCAAAAGTGAGAGCAAACAATAACATCTTCAAGTCAATAGTTTTTCAGTGTTTCACTCAATAGTCGACTCATTATATACCGTATGACACAGACTTATGGTATACCCCCTTTTTTTCTTTATTCTTTCACCTATTTTTACGGAACTATCAATATTGATTATGCTTACAAAGAGGCACTTTTTGACGTAATGTGAGATTTTTTTCAACTTCCGGTTTTTCCGGAAATCTTATCAGCGTTCAATTTTCAAATAGAATACTCCGTATATTATTACATTTTTGAAATCTACACAATTTTCTGAATCCATGGATACCCCATACCTGATATTTTAAGTGCTAAGGGACGATCTAGAGAAGAACATGAACGTGAAAAGAATTAATATTATTTCAATTAAGTCAACAAAACTAATCGACATCATTGTATGGAATACAACTTAGATACTCATCTTCTTATATTGCACTTCATTTAAGAAACAAAACTTTTTTAAAAGATACAAATAAATCATAACAACTGTTCGAAATGTAGACCGTCAACATCCAAGTATTTTTGAGCTCGTTTCGTAGTATTTTGAATCAAACTGGCCAACTGTTGAGGCGTTATATTCTGAATGACTTGTCTTACTCGTACTTCCAGGTCCTCACGGGTTGTTGGGGAATTTGCGTAGACAATATTTTTCAAGTGACCCCAAATGAAAAGTCCAACGGGTTTAAGTCGGGTGATCTAGCAGGCCACCTAGTAGGACCATGTTTTCCAATCCATTGCTCTTCAAATTTATCACGAAGGTACTCTGTCACTATGCTACTATTATTGGGAGGTGCTCCATCCTGCTGAAAAAACAGTCGATTTGCCAGATTAAGCGGTAAATCTCCCAAATATCCTTCAATTTAATTTCTTAAAAAACCTAGGTATCGATCACCACTCAAAGGACCATCAAATATTATAGGGCCAGTTATCCTAACCCCTACTATTCCCAGCCAGACATTGAATCCAAAACGTTCTTGGAAATTTCCCTGCCGAAACAAATTCTGATTTTTTTGTGCCCAATATCGGGTATTCTGTTTATTAAAGTAACCAAGATTGGTGAATCTTGAGTCACCTGCGAATACAAAAACTCATTATTGGGTTGCACATTATTGTGTAGAAACCATCTGCAATATTCCACCCTTCTTACGCTATCGGCGTCATACAGATGTTGGTGAAGTTGATATTTGAAATATCGATATTTGTGTTTTTTCACAATTCTTCTCACACTTTCACGATTGACATCCAACTCAAAAGCCAGCTGCCTAAGAGATACTGTTTTATCGATTTCCAACCTCATGAGGACATTTATTTCCACTTCTTCAGATGAAATAAGATTTTCATTACACTCATTATGATGAGGCTCACGACTGAACTCCTCTTCAAGAGGCTTGAAATTATTTCTAGCCGGACATTGCCGTGCGGGATATTCCCCATAAATCAATAGCATATCTACTTTTTCGTTTCTGTTATACACTTGTGGCATTTTTAACTTATTTCTGTTGAAAATCCGATTGACAACAAGTTGTTCAATGTCAAAAGTTGTTTTTAATTCACAGCCACCTCAAATTGCGAAAATACTTAATAATTTTTATGGCTCTCTAGATCGAAAAATAAACCGAGCCTCTCAACACTTAAAATATCAAGTATGGGGTATCATTGGATTCAGAAAATTGTATAGATTTGAAAAATGTAATAATATGCAGGGTGTTCTATTTGAAAATCGAACGTTGATAAGATTTTCTCTTTGTAAGCATAATCAATATTAATAGTTCCGTAAAAATAGGTGGAAAAAAAATAAAAAGAAAGGGGGGTTTAACATAAGTCTGTGTCACACGGTATAGACGTGTATAGTCATTTCTTTCAATGTCTGAAAGCATAAAATTTATGGGTAACGACATTGATAGAAACATAGATTTCAAAACACATTGTGATAAACTTATTCCAAAATTGCATACTCTTTCATTTGAGCTACGAAATCTTGACTATATTCTTGGTTGAGACCAAGTATTTCACCATGCTACGGTGGAATAGAGATTCCGTTATGGATTCTGCTTCTGCGGTTTGTCAACAAAGCCAGATGAAGTTTTGGACTCAAAAAATATCATCAGGGGTGTTTGGAACAAGAATTGAAAAATATTCAGCTCTCAGTTTGCTTTAATATACATGTACTCGTATGACTGTTCGTATTTTTTATTTTGTCATACTCAGTTTCAGATCCACTGACTATTTCTAACACACTTATTTCACGAAATTGACAAACAGGAAAATAAAAAATTTGATTCGACCTACTGAAGGACAATTCAACGGTCTTTCAATTAAAACTTATTGATACAGTTTATCGTATGATTTACGCTCGACTAAGCTATTGTTCAACGAAACACAAAACGAAACCTTTCATAGTGCATTGATGAGTTTTAATACAATTAGGTATTTCAATATACTGTTAAACAGACATTGACTATGAAATTGAGTTTTCTTTCAAAAACCACTAGAACTCATTAATCTTTCCTTCGAAATCAATAATTTTTTCAAGTCACACTGTAATTGAAATTTTCATGTCTCAGTGTTTGCCCCTGTCCAAGAATGGTGCAATCTGAAATTGCAGCACAACCTGACAGTGAGAAAATATAATATTTCTGCAGCAGACAGCAGAGAAAATCCTGTGAATAACCCAAGTAGTCCCCCAAAGTTCGCCAGGAAATCGGTGGGTCCGTATAATTCATTCCTTTGAGAAGTGAGGAAAGATTCTTGTTTGAAGAAAACGCTCAACTTGGCTAGACGAACTCTGAAAATAAAACAAGTAATCATTTGTGTACCTCAGGGATCTATATTTGGGCTAATACTGTTTTTTGTGTGTGAGTGAGTTGGGAACAGATATTAAGATATACTCTTGTCACTGTATGCTGTTGATGGCAAAAATGTTATGGTGATTTATCAACTCATTATCAAGATATAAAAAAAAAACGTATGCGTTTTGGGACGCCCCGCCCGACAGGAGTGATGACTTAACCTGATCTAAGTTGTACTAATTAATATTGACATCAACTTGTGACAAGCTTGTGTTATAACTTAAATTTCATGTATATTAATATGTTACTTGGTTAAATCTCTTATTGACTATTATTTTGTGTATGTACATATAGTATAGCTATCATAAGCTAATTGTTACTTTTGTAGGAATAAATAATGATCTTATGATGTACTGTTTGGAACCTTTGGTGTAGTAATGAATATTATTGGAGTTTTTCCCCAACACAAAATCGTTATTTTAATGTTTCGATCACCATGTGATCATCTTCATCTTGAAGATAATCACATGGTAATATTCATAAATAATTATACTAATAATGTACACACATAAAATTATTATCATTATTTTTATCATCAGAATTGAAGAATATTACATGCTTGCTGGTTAGATTTTCATTAAAATCATAAACACTATGTATAAATATTGATATATAAATAATAATCGTTCTGAAAGTGAATTTAAATAATCAATGCTGTTTTGAATATACAGTGTGTGACAACGAAAATTTAACACAGCCATTTTTGAATATAAAAAGTAGGATTTTCAAAAAACTCGGACACGTCGATTTTCAATTGAACGGGTACACCTTTCAGACTAATCATATTTTTTGTAATACGCACCCCCTCGGAGGGGTGCGTCCGACGATCCTTATTTAGATAGGGAAAATAGGTCGAGTGACAAATTGTTTCGAAGGTTTTTCGAATACCTTCAAAACTCTGTTAAAAAAAAATTTTGGTAACAATTAGTTTTCGAGATAACTTGAAGTTAAAATTGCCATGTTAATAATACATTAGACAGACCACTCGGTAACTTGTATGCCTAAATAAAAAAAAATTTTCGAGCAGTTCTTCTCATCACTTTTTTGTTAAATGAAATCACTTTTTTAAAATCAATACCCACTCCTCTTCTTCCAGTTTTCATTAGTACATC
>WOGN01005969.1:1696-12768 GCA_015342105.1 Leptinotarsa texana
CCATTGAAAAGAAATAATTTAGAATTAGATATATTTGCATAAACTGTTTTATACTAAATGAGAATTTTTAAACACAGCAGTTTTGAAGAGAAATTTTCAGTTTTATGTACCTATAAGGAAATAAATACTCGAACTACACGTTTTAATCTACTTAGAAAAATTATGCAACAAAGATGCCGCTTAGAAACCTCAACGATTTGTTTGGAAAACCTTTACCTAGCTTGTATTCCAAATTCCAAAATTAAGTATATCAAAGAAAATACCTAATTTGGTTTCAATTTAAAAATGAATCAGCGCATAACGGGATGTCAAAACTAGAATTCATAATCTGAAAGTTGTTTGTTGCTATTTTGGAAATGTCAGTTTAGTAGGCCAAAAATCACCTACTTCTAAATGAGTATTTTTTCCGTCGGACAGCATCCTCAAGTTGATCTTTTAGTTATCGAGTGTACGCGTTACACGCACAATAAATACCCAAATCATCTCTCCATTTTTTTCTGAAGAGAACCGAACTCTCTTTCGAGATCACGTTTTAGTGGGAACGTTTTTTTTTTGAATAGCAATCATAGGTAATTTCCGTAAAATAAGTCTGGTTTGGTTGTCTCTAAAGACGCGTACCTAATTTGAATTTCGAAATCTTATTTTTGGGATGAGAGTTTTTAGTGGAGTTATAATTGGAAATAAATTAAACTGAAATAAAATGATACTGGGCATAAATAATGATTACGTCGGGTTTAAAATTAACAGTAATAGTGTTGTGTGAACAGATCGCATAAACAGTTCGACTTAAAATAATACTCCAGCAAAAGAAGTTAGTATACGCATGATTATAGCAGAGAGAATTACCGTTTAATAACATCCCTACTCATCTTTTAGGAACTATATCATTAAATACCCGAATTCGACATTAGAGCATGGGGCTATTAATAAAAAGAAGAAGACCCGAATGCCCGTTTTTTAAATTATACCTAACTAAAAATTATTGCTCCTCGCAAAAATGATATGCAAAACACTATGCAATTTCGGCGTCTGTGATTCTGACCACTGCACGAAATAACTGGCTGAAACGTTTTTAAATATTAATAAGGACCAAAATGCATTCGTGCCAAGTAATTTTTTCTACTATGCGTTTTTGGACCAACACTTAATAATATAAATAAAATTAAAAACGTCCAACTACTAAAAACATAATAACAAGTTCACATTTGCAAATTGTGGTACCTGTGAGGTTAACCTACTGGCCCTATTAAACAGACTCAAGTTGAACAATTTTAGCAGTTTTTCAGTTCAGTTATTATAAAATTGCTATTCACAATTATCACCAACCAAACAAGCTATTTCGATCGAATGCTACAAGCGACGGTAACCGTTTCACCATCCGATGGGTTTGAACAGAAAATAATTACTTTTAACACTTTCTGCAAAGCGAACACAGACTTTTTCTTATAATTATATATTAGAACATGTGTCATCAGCAGTTTCGAAATTACTCTCTGGATGACTTTTAGCGTCATTATCATTGTCAATTTACTTAATGACATTACTTAATAGAGTACCAGTTGTTTTATTAGGATTCTACGTTCACTTCGAAATAAATACAATTTTCATCAATTGTGTGAAACTTTACCGCGTTGACAATTTCTTCGAATTGAATTATGTCTAAACAGATAGATAACCCTTTTATTTTACATGAGTTTCTGTTAGTTCGGTAGTCAGAGTATCAAGATCAGCGGAAAAAATATATATCTACTTTTATTCTTACTATATAGATAACTCTCATAAGCAATCATGGAACAATTAGCATTATTATTCAGATAAACATATCGATCCCTCGGGGCTTAGAGAAATACGCTGACTATAGTTGCAAAAATTTGAATATACAGTATGGGAAAAGAGAATTCATATTATTGAGTGCTTGTCCAGAAATCGTGGATTCTTTCGTTGACATACCATTGCTACTGGTAGACGATTATGGCTTTTTGTTTGGGTAGATATGTAGAGGCCCACTGTAACTATATATTCATAGTTTGGCGAAATGAATAACTTAATCCAAATGTTCGGCGTATGTATAGTACCTTCATTACCAGTGAAGTTGTATAAAAGTAAGCGTTACTGGAATTAGCTAAGTATCTTAGGTAGGAATTTTATCTTCGATATAGTTCCTGCAAGAGATTCGGCGACAGAATCCAAACAGCCTCTCTACTAGCCTGATTCTGTATTGTCAACGAGCTATGTAATACTGTTGACAAACCCTTCAACAACTGTACTTATGAGATACGATGATACAGTCCATAAATAAACAATTGTACCAATTTTACGGTTCATCATTTCTGATCATAATGGACCAGTTTGCAGCGAGTATTTTTTTACATACTTGGCTTCTGCACAAACTTGTTGATGCGTTATTTCTTCTTCATCCAGCCTAATTTCGACTTTGACAGTTTTCTTCCACCAGAAATAATTCGTAGGTCAAGTTTATCTTAATATATCGTATCACTCGAAATAGAATTCACATTTGTTTACCTTGCAGTGTAAAAATGTTGTTGATAACGTAGGATAAAAGTTAATGTTTTGAGTTATGTCTTCAGATAATTCATATGATTTGTGCAAAATATGCAAACTTCGAGTAGATCGATGGAAATGACATATTTATGACTGATAAAGTATGTTTTTACAAGCAATAAGTTACTGAATCCGTTTTTCATTAACTACTTTGTTTTGGATACAAGATAACTGTTATATAAGATCCTAGACTTTATATCAACCAGCGATCATGGGAGTTCTGATTCTTCTACGATGTTCTAATGGTGAAACATGAAACGTTTTGGCGCGAATTACTCCAAATAATCCCTCAAACACATATTCATATTTTGACACCTCGTTCTTTTGAATCCACAATATTTTTACTGAAAGTTCTCTGGATGCTTCTCATCTATGCGCTTATTTATCCAACCGGGGTTGTAATTTTGTGTATTAACAGTATAATACTTCTGACTATCGTTTGGTTGATTAGGAATAACATATAATTACTTTCGTCATCTGACAAAAATTTCTAGGTCCAGTGATGGTCTTTCTATATATTTTTTTGTATTAACAGTATAACACATTATGTTAAATTTTCCATATTTTTCCATAAACACTTCTGCTAGTTCCTTATTGCTTTTCATGTAAACAAACTGGTTTTGCAAACAATTGTTTGTCACCTGTCAATTCATTTCGTCACGAATTTGCCCCTGTTTTCGTATACCACTCTGTACATGAGCTTGTTACCGTGTTTCAGCCAGAACGAGCCAGTGATCAGGTTTTCACACACACACATCTTTTGTGACAGTTGGGACTGACCAAAGTGACTGATGATGACCATAAAAAACGAAACGTACCTACGAATAATATCCTTTCTAGAAAACGACACTGTCCACCCAAATCCATGCAACACTTGAAGCACTATTTTGTCACACAAAACAATCGGGGAAATATTTCAAATGACAAGTCGAACACTAAACTGACGATGTCAACTGCCGCATCAAGTAGCACCGGTTCAGGAGCACTGTTACTGAAGAGATGTCGCATATCGCATACCCAACTTGTCCAGAGCCGTAACAGAAGTGGGGGCAACCCAGCGTGCGCACGGTAGGCGTGGCTTCTATTTTAAGGGGGGTTGACAAGGTGGACGCACGGTGTAGGTGACGATACCCCTTTAGAGGGACATACTGTGCCCCCCGTTATTCTCTGTCTTACCAATCGTTCTCTATAATACACGCATCCAAACTACATTCCGCTATCTTATTATAAAATCTATTCCATATCAGTTACGTAGAGAAAGTGTTATTCGATTTGTAATTATGCATCGCAGAGTATTTACTTTTTATTCCGCAGGATATGGCAATATTTGTGATGTCTTAGTTCATGCTTCAACTTAGAAGCTCCTCTATCGATCCCGTTGTCAAGATTGATGAATTTGACTAGGACGCAACGAATGCTACATATATTTTGTCACGAGGACTACCCCTTTGGAAATATCTGGCGAATAATTTATTCTCTAATTCATTCAATAATCTGAAACATAGAACTAAACCTGAACTAAATTGCCTTCATGAAATTTACTGTGGTCTGCCCTATTTTGGTTTTCAGATTACATAGACTCAACCAACTGATGAAGTCTAGAGCAGTAGTGCTTACTTATTATACGATAAGTAGATTGAAAACTGACTTGAATACCTTAGATCGACAGACTAAGGTATTAAGTCATCTACAGATAATATACTAGTAAACTACTATCCGTAGTCCAGAATTTGGAGCTGGTTTAAATTGAAAGAGGAACATTTTTAGGAGAAATTGATTTTTGGGAAAGACAGTTTGATCTTTCTCTTGGAGATGATCACTTGGTGATCGAATCATGTGTCGAGGTGTTAAAAAACTCCAGTTATATTCATTATTAGGTACACCAAACGTTCCAAACAGTGCATAACAAATAAGTTGCTTCTTAGATTAACTGTCATAACTTAGAAACGGCATGTATTTAGTAATGTACCCGTAATGTGAATTAAGACTAAGTATTCGAATTCTGTAACAAATTTAATTCACTGTCAATACAACGTGAATTTTATTACGAAGTTGTTTTTCCGTTGACGCTGGACATTGTGTCACCATAAAGCAAGTGAAAAAAACATTAGGTGTGATAAATATTAATATCATTATAAACTAACAGGAATGATAGAGGCCCCAAGACACTACCCGGAGGCACACCAAATATACATAGTTCTAGGGTCAGTTTTTTTTGACTTGATGAGTAATAAATTATAGTTATTACAAGAAATTACCGTGTAGATGAAAAAATACGGATATACAAACAGATTTTCTAAATTCCGCCATTCATATATGTAGGAAATTGTTATTTCATCGCATCTGATGAAATGACGTGTATCATTCTGTGTTTTAATCGCTGTGTGCATAGAGCTGATACAAACAATTCCATGAAAATCATGGAAGTAATATAACACTATCAAAGTAGGGCGTATGTCGTCAAACGTCTCTCACTGCGATATAAATTATATTTGCATTCTATCTCGCTTAGCAGTTATTCAATCCAATTTATTTGATACCTGCTAAAAGTTAACAATAAATTAGCAAAAATTGTATATGATCGTAAGGATATCGAACCTGACTCATATATTTTGAAGTTCTCCTTGAATTGAAGGTTACTTTTGATAGATTTTACTTATTCAGTGTCCCTACAAAAATATCAACAGGCGATGAATCTGGCGACTTTGAAGGCCATTTCATGCTGCCACTCTCAGTACAGTGTTGTGGAAATTGTAGCGAATTGTTGGAAGTCTGGGTGGAAATTTTTACCATATACCAAAACATATCCAGGGGAAATACAATACATTTATTAAAAATGTTCTTAACCATCCTGACAATTACTTATAAATGAGAAAGTGTACTTATTGAGGTATATATGAACGTATCAGAAAAATGAATAATTAATTTTGATCAATTGGAAATAAACAATGGTCCGCAGAATGAAAATGGGTAGTGAAGAAAATTACATAAGAGTCTAATGTATATAGAATGAAAAAACTAGCATTTCAGAACTATGCGAAAATTTTTGCGTACAGGTAAAAGATTCAAATATCGATGTATTTAACCTTTTTGATCACTAACCAATTTCCACACCAAACAAGAATATGGAAGGTATATTTTTGTGAGAAATTGTCATTGATTGTTTTCCATACATATCCTTCTGAAAAGTACTTTTGGAAAATAAAGTTAATGTGGCTATTTAGCGAATTAAAAAAAGTTAGAACATCTTATATTTTATTACATATATTAATTCATTTTGAAGAGAAGGGGGATATAAAGGCATATGCCACTAGAAGAATCGATAGATATGTACCATGAATCATAAAACGTTTAAAAATTAATTAAAAGTTACGTTTTTCAGGATGTTTGATTATGAATTTTTACATTATCCAGTGTAATTCGACAGAAATAATGAGGGATTTTGAAATTAGTTTTCCTGACTCAGTAAATAGACATGTTTATATAATCTTTATGGAAAAAACCCAAAAATAAAAATTATAACGCTAATATTCTATTTCTCCTATTTCAGTAACTTTTTTAAAATTTGTGGGGCCGGTAATCTGAAGTGAAAATTTAACTTGACTATTATAATAGTCAAGTTAAATTGTTGTTGGCTGCTTAAGCGAGAAACAGAAGATGGAAATCGGAAAAGGACTCGTCAAAGTATCAAGGAAAAGAAGAAGAGGTTTCATAAAGAACATAAATAAGTATATGTATCAAAATAATGTTTCGTTTGCTTTAAAAAAATATTTATTGTTTGAAAATTTTGAATAAAGGAGTGTTTTAACCAATTTTTTGTGTTTGAATTTGCAAAAAATCCTTATGTGATCTACTTCATCTACTCTTACAGTCAAATTTTACTTCATTGTCTAATCTATTGATATAATGAAAATTAATTTTATGTGCTATAGAGAAAAATCTGAACGTACGTAGCGCCATCTTCTCAGTCACCACTGAATTAATGATTGATTGAGCCCTGATGCGTTTCATACATCAATGCATTATGTGACACAAAAAATACTAAATTGTAGTCTGTTGATTTTTACTGACGTTGTTTGAAGGTTTTTTGAGAAATTAAATATCAACAACGTCTGTAGAGGAATGGTTTGGTGCAGTCGCCAGTGACATCTAGCGTTGAATGTCAATACTTTGGTTTGTACAAAATGTTAGATGATGTAGGATTATAGCAACCTATTCTACATTTATAGTTAACAACGTGGTTGAGCTCTCAACGAATAGATGGCAACAAAACCCATGTTTTAAATTACATTTCTGAAGCTTTTAGCACATTTTTGTCACTGTTTGAAGGGAAATTTCAAAATTTTATCTAGGAGACTATTACCACAAGCTTCCACTGGTGTCAACGTAAAAATTAAGTATTTGAACACAACAGTAACTCAACTCATTTGAAATTAACAGTTTACAATCTGCTATTTTTGGGTCATGGAAAGCTGTGCAACAGGCTACGGCCCAATGAATATCAATGGACTGCCATTTAGTATATTGTATTTAACAAGAACAGCAATTGTACTAGTTTTGATATCGTCTCAGTTAACTCATAATCTAGTTTTGATATCGTCTCAGTTAACTCATAATCTAACTCGAAAAGCAACTTGTAAACTCTTCCACAAAGTTGATTAAGCATTTCTTCATTATTCTATGTCTCATCCAAGAACCATTATAAAAAAAACTGGGTTTAAACAATATTGTTTATTGTCTTGCTGCATAAAATTTAAGAAATGAATTTTTGAAAACATTTCCATCTATCAAATTCATATTACAGAATACACAACTTTTTACATATTCAATATTTATAGCCTCCTTTTGTGTCTTGCACTGTACCACTTTTGAAACTAGGCACTCCATAGGTCAGTTGGGGGCTTCCATTTTGAACCTTGGATGACTCTGAAGCAGTAAAAGTTAGTTGGGGAACCTGAGCATCATTTGGTGCAGATTTTTGAACCTGTAGAGAAGAAAATCCTCCAAATTGTGGCAAACCGTTAGTTTGTGCACTGTATTGGTATCCATTTTGAGCCCCGTTAGCTAATCCACTGCTTTGAACCGATGAACTCGCTTGTGAGGGTTTATTGTTCAAACTTAGGGAAGCAAATTTAGCATCGAAACCATACTGGCCATTTTTAGCGTACTTCTGCTCGTTTTCTTCATAGTACTGACCTTCTTGATATTCACCACGAGCTAGAGCAGCCTTATTGAGCTCGATGGACTTCAGTATCGCCTCTGGAATCTGGGGAATATGGGAACCAGTAGGTTTGAAACCCTCTTCGTCGGCAGTATATTCAACAACAATGCGTTCTCCTTCTGGAGAAGTGTAAGAATATCCCCCTCTGGCATTTTCTGCGTCATTCACAACAGTACCTTCTTCTTGAGCCATGATTCCATTTTCAGTTTCGTAGTTGTAGCTGTAATAACCATCGCCGGAGTTTGGAACGATGTTGGACTTGATTATGGCAGCTGGAGCTGCAGGACTGGCACCGTTGTAGTACTGGCTGGGTACCCCAGCAGAGTAAGCTTTGTACTGTCCATTGGGGCTTCCAACTTGCACATTTGATTGTCTCAGCGGCTCTGATGCAACAGAAAGTGTAGCAGGCTGCAGAAAGCCAGAGTACTGTCCAGATGGCCCAGATTGTTGCAGGTGAGGATCGGCAGAGTAGGTGTTGTATTGTCCATTAGCGTTTGGAACTTTTTCACCTGCCTTCACGACTTGGTTGGATGCAGCAGAAGGAACAGTGGGGAAAAAGGATCCAGAATATTGACTAGATGGTTCAGACTGCTGGTGGAATTGGCCAGCTGAATGACCAGAAGGTGCAAGAGAGTGTTGAGCATCATGAACTTGTCCATTTGGGTTTGAGTACTGATTGAGTGAACCAGTGGAAGGTTTGTATAGCAATGTAGGAGTCGCAAAGCCATTGAACCTAGTGCTGTGACTAAATTGACTTGTGAGCTGACTATTAGGTCTGGACTGATGGAAAGCACTAGAAAACTGTCCATTTGGTTTGGTATATTGATTAGCCGACACATCAGCTTGTCTAAAGGAAGAAGATCCACCATTATTGTACTGGTTGGCCGGAAACAGGTACTGCCTGCTGGGTACTTTAGCAGTTGATGCAGAATATTGACCGCTGGATTCTGATGTTTGGCCGAGGTTTTCGCTGGTAGGTTTGGCTGATTTTGCGTCTTCTACAATAGGCGCACTAGCTGGATATGGGTTGTAGTCCCCATTAGCAATCAGAGCGTTGTTTGGAGGTGGAAGATATCTGTTATCTAAACGGTCGCTTAGAACAGCTCCCAAGAAAGCCAAGGATAAGATGATCTGGAAGACATAAACTCGATTTGTCGTATTTTACATGGAAGGAATCGTTCGTTACGAACATTGTTTAAGTTTGACAAAGAAGAAAACCTGATGAAAAGAAAAGTTGAAAGATGGAAGCAAAAGCTGAATTTTTCTCTGCAGCTCAAGGAAATCTCGTTAAATGGGATTATCGACTATAATGTAAATGGGACAACATGGATTCTCTATACGAGAACCAAGGGTTTGTTCAACACACACATTATACAGATTGATGCGATAAAATATTATTTTGATCACACTTCACATTTCATTCTCAAACTAGTTTGATATTTCTTGAAGGTTCTATAAATGACATTCGATGAAAAATATCAAAAACTGAAACATGGAAATTTACTATAGAATTGAATTGAATGAAACAACATTGATATCGTTTTCGATTTGATGATTTTAATTATTCGACAATAAAATTTCTGGATGATTGTAATCCATCACTCCATTTCAAGAAACCAAAATGCAATCGAGCTTTTATGATTTTCATAATTATAATTTGTTTGCAGATTTTTAAGAAGAATATATAACTGTCCTTTATTCATGAACGATCGATTCGATTCTGGAAAACAAACCACTAATGTATAGCACACTGAAAAACCTAACCTAACCCTATGCATCCCAACCGAACCTTACCTTACCTAACCTAACCTAACCTAACCTAACCCAACCTAACCTAATTTACTTTTCTTCTTTCGAATCGTATGTAATTATAGGAAGCATAAGAAAAGGTGATAAAAAACAGGAACAATATTATTAAGGTTGGCCTAAGACAATTTACTGATGACAGAGCATAAAATAGAAGAAGAAGAAAATACTTAAAAATTATCAATTTGGTGCACTTACTCCTCTCATATTTGACTCTTGTTTTGGAACAAATGGAACACTATAAATCAAATATTTCGATGATCCCTTATATATCGATCTCACATAGTACTCCCACTATAATTTTTTTCGTGAAGATGATCGTTAATACATTTTTTACACTTCAATCAATGAATTGCCAATTACCATCAAGGTGACTGACTAGAGATTAATTAGAAATGTTATAATATGGACCACATACAGTTTTGAATGTATTACGTGCTTGATTGTGAATATCTTGTTCAGTTAATTGCATTATTGGTAGGGACTGAAACAAATAGAGAATCACAATAATAAAGAAATGAATAGTAATTATGTAGCTACTTCATGAACCCATCATATGATTAATGGGTAGTAGTTTAAATCGATAATAAAGTGCAAATTAAAACCAAAATTTTATATTAATATTCAGTTGATTAATTTTCAAATGGCGAATAAAAAAAACTTTGTTATCAATTTCCATTTGAATTTATAGTTTCTTTTCAGCTCATTAATATATGATGTCCTATCATATACACAGATCTATATTTTGTGTTTGTTTATTCTTTTATTCGACAAAAAAAAGTTCTACGCAGGCACTGACCCAGATATTTTGCAATGATAATGAAACCGAAACGGTATGAGTTGACTTGTGGTTATTGTCGCACCTTCTATACTAGACAAATGGGTTGAAATTTTTAACAAGAATGAAGGAGCACATAAGTAGTTTTTGAAGTAACCAACTCAGCATTTGCAAGCAGCCTTTCCATAAAAGATCATGAGTTTATTCATAACAACGATCTATTTGAAAGTGAAATGTTTAAAATTCAGTCTTCTAGATAGCTTGAAAAACAGTAGATTGAAATATTGAAAGGAACTGCACAATGACCAGTAAGAATTGAATAACTTTTCCCAACTAGTTTTATTTTCTTTAAATTAGTAAAAAAAAGGATCAATGAATTCCTTATTGCTCATAAAATCATCAAAGAAAATCAATTCGGATTTCAAGTTAAAAAGAACACCCAAGATGCAATTTTTCATTTCTCTATGGGGAATATTCAGATATAAATGCTGGAGATGTAGCTGTAGCAGTATTTTATGACCTACAAAAGACTTTTGACTGTGTAGACCACAAAATACTTTTGCGGAAACTACATTGCTACGGCTGTGAGGGAGTCACTTTGGATTGGTTCGAATCCTACGTAACTGGGCGCAGTCAAGTCGTAAAAAGTGATATAACTTCAAAATATATTAATATAGATTATGGAGTGCCACAAGGATCGGTTTT
>WOGN01005970.1:0-12768 GCA_015342105.1 Leptinotarsa texana
GCCATAGGCCCAGCCTCAATTGACCCATTCCTACTTCAAGGTTTACACCAGCCGTGCGCAATCGTACCATGGCCATTAACGCAACCTCCTTAACGTAAAGATCCAGAAGGGTCAGACCCGAGATATTAAATAACGCTCTATGCAACGGTGGTTTGACTTGTAATTGCGAGTTAATGACCCCTTCTCTAACACCATGTTAGACTCGTTTCGAAATGACACATTTCGAATTTTAGCCATGTCAATCATGCAGTCATGCAACACAAAAATACGAGATACATATTCACTTGTCCCAATTTGTCATTTTGTCGTTCAGCTCCTTCGGTTATTCGTATCAAAGTGGTACGGATAAAATGCAACGGTACTCTATTGTCACCAAACGTAACGTATTTCTCTTGTTCCCATCATTACAAGCGATTTATTACAAATGGACGAACCCGCGCCTGTAGAGGTTTAGATTTCAATTGTCTGAAAATATTTTAACAGATTTGAAATCTGAGAGAATGAAAAAAATGATAAAATAATGAAATATTCAGATGAGAAAGTTTAAAAGAGTAATATCAAAAAAATGATGAATTTCTCCAACGACCAATGAATTCTGAACTAGTTGTCAAAATTCACAAATTCAAAAGGAGAGAGCTGCATGGTTCTAGTTGGTCATTGAGGGTTTTCAAATTGGGGTTTTTATACAATTCATTGATTTCCATTGCTTTCAACAAATTCTCCTTTTTTATTACACGTATGGAAAATTTGCCTTTATTTATTGTGTGGTTTGTTTTTTGTAGATATCCATATATAGCTGATACCTACAAGAAATAAACCGCACTACAAATGAAGAAAACGTGGAAATTCTTCATACGTGCAATAAAGGAATGGAGATTGATTTGTTGGGAGCATTGGAAATAAATAAATTGTATAAAAACCCCAATTTCAAAAACCCTCAATGACCAACTAGACAACTAGAATTATGCAACTCTACCTCTCTTGAATTTGTGTTTACTCGTTGGAAGCACATACACTGTATCATTATTTATTTAAAGACTTGTTTGTTGAAATGCGTCAGTTTACTTGAACAAAAGTTATTTTCGTCATCGTATATTCAAAATTCGATAGTTAGCATGATTATTGTGTTATATATTAATGGGGTTCAATTCAGGAAAATTCACTGAAATTGCGTATTTTAATATCAATTTTAACAATGTTTGCGACAAAATTTTACCAAAACGATGAATCAAATTAATATACAATAATCAATGATAATGATATTCAATGAATAGTTGAGCAAAATTTATTTTCACTAGAATCAATCTTTTATTCTTGAAAAGACAATATTTTTTATCTCAATACACTTCAATGAAATCTTTCAATTTCTACATCTCAACTCAAATATTTATTTTGATGGCTTATTATTATCAGAATAACAGTAGGATAAAACCCAGTAATACAGGAGGCAATGCGATAAAAAAGAACAGAAAAATAAATAAAGAGCTATCTGAGATCGAAAAACGGGAGATGGTGAGTACTATGGAAGAAAGGTAAATAGCAAAGTTTTAGGTAAGATCTACAAATTTCGTAATCACAATTTTTCCACATAACCTCAAAATTAATATTTTTATATTTAAAAAAAAAGTTTACGAAATTTTGTGAAAACTTACCTCTTCATGTCCCAAATACGCTGTAATTCATTTGACTTCTCAGAAAATGCAAAAAATCGAAAAAAAGTCGAATTCAAAAATTTTCTAATGGGTTTTATCCTACTTGTATATTTTTTCACTCTTAACGTCAGCCGTGGTCTATATGTGGTATTTTTTTCTGGAAGCTCCTCAATGAGGAGACGTCTATAAATTGAATTAATCTTGTTAGAGTCATCGAACCCTTTCATTTGATACTCACATCACTGGAAATTTAGATGAAGATGATGATGTATGTATTATCCAAGTAACAAATGTTGATTTAAAACCGGTTCAGTTTTGAGATTTTCTCCAAACTAACCTAGGTATATACCAACAACTCGAACTGCATCAAAACCTGTATTTATAAAATGAAGAAAAATTATAGAAGAAAGAATGTCAGCTCCAGTAATCCACCTCATTACAGTTACAATTGATGGAGTTTGTTCCTAGAATGTAAAATAATAACCATTGAGTAGTAAGTAATAGTCATTACCGGCGTTACAGTTTCACAAACTGTTTTTCGGAAGAGATAATTTAGTTAGTGTTGATCTATTGAAAACAGTTTTTCCATACCATATCAAATATACTATTTTTCGACGCGCGTTCCGCAATTCAAGTTAACATCGTCAAAAAATGACTAAAACACCAGAGGTTACAATTCTCCCTATCAAGAGAGTGTAGCGCGCAAGCGTGGATGAGAATAAAAATTACCGATGAAGTTAACTGTTCAGAATCGTCACCAGGGTACAAGGGAAATTACAATTGATATATGGATCTGCAGTGTTCACAGAACCCATTTTTCATATACTATCTGAAAATATATTGAGAAATGATATTATTCCAAGAAACTAACGACACAAGAGTAAAAATTATATAGAGACCTTTTTCAATTGCTTTCAAAAAAAAACATTCGAAAATGAATTGAAGAAAGAATTAGTGTATCCAAACATCAAAATGACAGGTTATTTCAACATCTGCTGAATATTTGAACTTTCAAAAATTGTTTTTTTTAATTTTGAATCTTTCCTCGAGATATGAACACACTATATTTTCTGAAATATCATGCTAAAAACTAGTCTGTTGAAGTCTCATTTACAGGATTTTCCATTTGAAAAAATTGAAAAAGTGATTTTGCCTTTTGGTTTCCTTATTATACCACTCTACTGTCCAAAATATGTGAAAGAAAGTAAAAGACATTTGGATTTAAGTACATATAACTCACCATAACTTCTGAATCAGCTGACACAGATTCTGAAAACCTTATATTTTTATCAATATAAATATAGGGTGTCCTATTCGAAAATAAATAAACTTTGATCAGTCAACAAGTTTATTTATGTTGGTACTTGTGATGCACTGTTTGGAACCTTTGGTGTAGTAATGAATATTACTGGAGTTCAACCCAACACCAAACCGTCATTTTCAACACCTGAACACGTGTTTCAATCACCAAGTTATCATCTTCAAGAGGAAGATTAAACTAGTAATACTCCAGTAATATTCTGTATGTTGGTAGCTAATTCCGTAACATTTTTTCAATTGATACATTCTGTATATTTTTGATACATTCGATATTAGTTTATAGCAAGTTGATTCGGAATTCGGCATTGAAATTAGGAATGTGAGACACATCTAATGCATTGAACTTGGTACGTGATTAAATTACCTTCCCGTATAATGGCCTCGACTTTAAAATATTCCATTGCAGTTTATTAGATACTGAAAGACTGATATGATTTATTTTCCTTTTAAGTGTTATCAAACCAATCTTATATTTTATTGTATTTTCATTTCAGGTTTCATTGCTTATAGGTACTTGATATTTCATCGAATCATGTTAGAATCATATTAGCCAATGAAAGTTCGAACTAGTAAAATTCATCAATCTGATATATTAAACAAATTCATTATAATGAATGTATTTCCACGAATAAACCTCTTGAATAATCACATCTCTCCACTTAATAGAGAAATTTCAGTTGCTGATAGAATCATTTGTCAAAGAAAATAAACATTTCGAATGGATTCCGAAACGGTCTCTTCTGAACTTTCCTACACAATAGAATGTGCAAATACCTGTCGAAAAACAAGTAATTTCCCGGGCTAATAACACGATGGTCACGATGAAACTGCTGTCAAGATTGGCTCTATCGTACAAGGAATTATCCAATCTTTCCAATCCAATTCTTGCAGCTGCAAGAATGTTCTCTGTGAGGAAACTTGTACAGAAATATATCATATTATTTAATGTCCATCGTGATGATAGTCGGGAAAGTAGTCATTTTCAGGCAGAGAAGTGAATATTTCAAATTTGATACGCTTGAAAAAATGATTGAAAATTTTCAGTTACCTCATTTTTTCAAGGACGAAAAAAATAGCAAAAATGCAAAAATAGCGATTTACATTGGATTTGAATCGCTGGAAACATTTGGAAAAATGTTCTCAGGAAGTTTATTCTACACAAACGCAGTTCTACAGATGAAAGAGTTCTTGAACAGTGAAGTTCGAGGTGTACTGAGTTGAACCACAAAACGATGAGCAGCCACAGTCCGTCGCGTATTTGTACCGCTCTTGGTGGAATCAAATATGCCAAGTCACCTGAACACTTCCCGTGTCAGCATCTATAGAAGAGAGACAAATCCCCAACCTTTTTTCGATGTTCCAGGTTATCGAGGTTGCACGTGATGTTCGCGTCTCTAATCATGCTGTTGGCTTTTTCTGGATGGAATCCAGCAACTTCAGGGTATGTTTAGGAGGTATGAGAGGGTATGAGAGGGTACGAGAACAATACTCCAAAGAAGGTCTGATCTGAGCTTTATAAAGCATCAAAAGTTGCTAAAGTTTGTATAGTTTTCTGGTTCGATATAATGTTCCAAGCTTTCGAGAAGCAGCCTTTGCAATTCCAGCGACATGATTGTGCCAAGACACATTGTTATCCATTTTAACTCCCAACAAACTTATCGAAGCAGCGGAATTGTCTGTCCCGACATTATTATATCCGGTCCGGAGATATTTATTTTCTTGGAGAAAGCAATGCCCATAAACATGGTGAATGATGATTCATATCTCAAATGATGTGTTCATAAGGGTGTTTATATAGTGGTCCCAAAACTTTTCCGGAAACTTTGCGTATTTTAATGAAGAGATTGAAATTTGTATCGTCTCTATTCTCTCTCAAATAGTTCTAGAGGATGATATCAGAATAATTTTCGAAATAATTGATACATTGAGACCACTAAATTAACTAAAGAACAAACTTGCAGTAGGATCAGGACAAAACTTAGACAAATGTATTGAAACGTCCAGAAACTTCGAAGTTTTTTGACAAACAGATTTTGTCTTTCCACTTTAATATAATAAAAATGTAGAAATCTTTCAAAGATTTTCAAACATAAACAGAAGTTCAAAATTAACTCTTCACAAAGATGTGTAGATCATGCAAAGAAGTAACTTTCAGATAAAAACTGGAAGAAAAATCCGTCTCGAAACATATAAACATTGAATAAAATGAAAGTAAAAATACTTTTGAAACAACTAGTTTTATATGAACATTGAATTACACAAAAATACTGTTTTCTTTTCAGTTCACCAAATATTCGTTATGGAATTGAATCAGATATTATTTACATGATATCTACACAATATACTGAATGAAAGAGGTGAAAATTTCATTTACATGGAACACTGTCATCCTCAATGTCAGACATCCGACGTTTCGACAACAATCTGGATAACATTACGGAATAAAGCACTCAATTCATTCATAAAATTACGACTTTGTCAGGAATGCTTCAAATCTACTCATGTCTTTGACACTACGTAATGACAGACAAACAGATATTTTTATTGATCATAAAATCACCAATTTACATCGGGTTGACGGGTACTTAAAAATACAATTGAAAAATAACATCATATAGGACAACATAGAAGTGCAGGTTAGCATTATAATAAATAGTAAATGTTTGAAGTGCATGAATTTTGACAGAATAAAAAGAGTTCATCAGCTCATCTCAGTTCACATTGCAGAGAAAGGAAAATTCCTGATTGTTATAAAATGTATTCGTGATCAAAAACGACTTAAGACTATGTTTGAATCTGGCCAGGCTTGTTTATAGTTTTAAAATCGTTTGATAAATTGTTGGAGTAGTGCATACCAGCGTAGTCTGGTGATTTTTTATAACTAGAGTATTTCACCTTTTGCCATCAGAATTGATAATAGAAAAATCAGGGGACCGAGCACACTTCCTTAAGGTATTCCCGAATTAACCAGGTATTCGTCTGAAATTACATTATTCACCCAATGATGAGTCTTCGCCCTAGTAGGAATGACTGAATCCAATCAAGTATAATACTTCGTAATCCTATTGTTAATAATTAATATAAAATCAGAATTGAGGCTATCGATGGCATGCGAGAGGTCAGAAAACAGTCCGAGAATAAACTCATTTTTATCCATCTTGTTATTAATCAGTTGTACAAAAGAGGTTGTTGCCGTATCGGTTAAGTACTTTTTCCTGAATCCGTGTTGGTTTTCATTCACTATATTGTATTTTATAAGAAAACTATTGATTCTTTTGCAAATACCCTTCTCTAATACTTTTGAGAATATACTGATTAAGACGATGGGTCTATAATTGAGCATTGAGATACATTTATTCGCTCATTTGATTCATTGCTTCGAAGGGGTATTTTTTCAGGAGAGATTAATTTTCGGAAGATTCCCACATTTTTTTGTATAATGATGGAGAAGTAGGAAGCCAGAACCTTTTTTCCCAAAAGTGTTTATCTTCAAAAGATATGCCCCTTCCAATTTGGTCAATGTTTTTGTTGGAAAAAGACAAAGAACAAAAACTAGTTTCGTGACTTGATAGTAATAATTTATCGAAACAACAGATTGCTCACTGATCAGTCCTATGCAATAACTTTTTGGCATGACTTTTCTAATTGTTATACCCTCATATAGTATATATCGATCTAGATCCATTTATTTTTCAGATTGGGAAAATTAAATTTCTAAAGAGGTAAGAAACTTTGGCTCCTTCACGAATCAATTTTTCTCATTAATTCCATTTGCACTTCCTATGTGAAGAATATGAATCATTCATTTTTTTTCAAGTACGAATATATTTTTTTCAGTTAGGGCTGCATAAGTAAACAACTCTTGACATTTGATCTCTTTATTCTTCCTACCTATAAAATTCAAAATAAAGATACTGGCGAAGATAGTTAACGATTTGTTCGCTCTCAATAGAATCAATCAAGGCTAGTTAATTGAAAATATCCTACATTTTCCATATATATCCATCAAGATTAATAGAAGATAAACAGATCAATCTAGATGAGAATGTATGGAGTATTCTACGATTCAGTTAATGTGAATAATTAATCAATATGCTTATCCATTTGAGATTGACTTTATGAAAACGAAAGACAGTGTGGCCCATATAGAAAATGATGGAATGTGACCAATTACAAGAAAATATCATAATTATAACAGTGTTAATGGTTGAAAGAATTGCAAAAAAATGTTTCAGTTTTTTTCTTCTCCCTCGAACAAAAAAAATTGGAAATCTTCCAGTATATATCTATACTCTGTTTCCCAATAGTAAAAAGTAATAAAGGCTCATTATGAATACAAAATACTAACAAAGTGTTGAAAAAAGTTCATAATTTTGTTATAATTTGCCACATCGAGTATGAAGCGAATTTATAACACTTTACCGGGTCCACCCCATTTTTGTATCGCAAAAGGGTCGCGATCAAAACATTTACAGATGGTATTTATTCAAAAACACTTTTTAAAACTATTGACTGTATTCATATAATTCATTCATAACAGTTCAATTCAAAATATATACATGGTAATAAATGAGTATGTTTATTCAAGAAGATATTAGATACAAGCAAAAATTATGTTGGGTTATCATCATTTTACTTATGATGTACTGTTTGGAACCTTTGGTGTAGTAATGAATATTACTGGAGATTTTTCCCAACACCAAATCGTTATTTTTACACCTCGGCACGTGTTTTGATCACCAAGTGATCATCTTCAAGAAGAAGATAAAACTGTTTTATTTTTATTTTTAAAGGAGTTCCTAATTCACATATTGGCAACAGCACCTAAAATGCATATAATATATCAAGTTGAAATAATTTATACGTACCTAGATATTCTACTTTCAAACAGGAAAATAATCTCTATAAATCCAAAGTATAAATTATAGTTCAATACCACCTCCACAAGTCACATAAACAACACTTGTTTTGTTATTTATTTATATAGAGGAAGTTAGGTTAGGTGCATAAAATGTCATATGTCACTGACTATCTGGGAACTCGGAACATAATTAAACAGAACAGCACGCCTTTGAAATATGTCATTTTTGTTTGTCTCAGACAGGTAACAGATTCATTTCCCTTTATTTGCCAAAAGGTGATGTTGCCAAAAGGTGAAATAGGAACGAATCCCTTTAAATGTTGAATGCAATGTCGGGAGAAACATTCCCCATTATCACATGTTGTCCTCTTCTTTTTATATAATATATTTTCGCCATTTTTTGGAACTGATATTTTTTAAGAAACCTTCAAACAGTATTTATTTTCAACGAAACCCTTTACTTGAGCCCAATCAAGTCCAATGGAATCAAGTTCGCAATGATGAGAGGGCAGTTGCAGAGTAATTATATTCCGTTTGTGTGTTATTTTGTCGACTACATATTCTGTGAAACGAGCTGTATTCGAACACATTATGGACTTTAGCAAAATTTGAAAACATTGGATTGTTTTCAGACTTGTGTGATTGGCAATATATTAAATATAGTGCTGTATTAATAAATTTATCAAAACTCAATTTTCATGTCATATTTTTACATTTGTGGAAACCGAAGGAATTTGACGAACGATTTGAAATTTTTTTCCACATTCAAAAATCAATATAACCAAAATACTCGAAACAAAAAACATTAACATTCGCTTTCATTTTCAGTATACAGAGTGGCAACTTTTTTAATGGGATTGTATTGGTAACTTAGTAATCATGAGAGTGAAAAGGTCGGTCAATCGGAGAAAAAGTAGAATTTATACAAGCATATAATTCAAACGAATTGAGAATATCAGGGCCGATCGTCATTTAGTTTTTTCTCTTTATTTCAAAAATTTACAGAAAATGTTGCCAACATTTTTTATTTGATAATACATTCTCTTCATCTGATTTCGAATCCAACGTTTTGTACTCTCTGGGCCACCCTCAACCCATTTTTTTTCAAAACGGACTTGCATATTTTATGACACTTTTCGAAATAATTTTTCACGCTGAATTCAACGTTATATAATACAATGTCATTCAAAGTTGATTTTCAGCTGAGTTTGACCCTAATTCAAATTTCTTTGGTTTGGTTTTTCATAACATTACCTACACTTCAATTATTAAAAACATTCAGTAAATATGTTTCGATAAGAAAATCAACTCACTCAACTCAAACTGAATAGATTTCATCAAAATCAAAGGAAGAAACAAGTAATTATTATTTACATATTTCAAAAGAGGAAAAAATCTTAATTCATGATTTGTGTAATTGATGACTTGTTTATTTTGTGGTAATTCATTATCACTTCGAAGAAATGAATGAAAACACTTTTCTTTAATTTCCACTAGTTATTCAATTTTTACGACCGGTTTCGGTTTTTATCGTGATAAAGATAAAACCTCGTTAGTCCTCAGCTCGCACAAGTTTCAACTTTTGAGAGTTGTCGTTCGTAGAGGGAGGCGACACCTGGCGACAGACAGAGAGAACAGAAATTTGACAAGAGTGTTTCGAAACTCAAGAGTGTTTTGGAACTCAAACTTCTTAGATATTTTCTCATATCTTCTGTTAAAAAAAATATGTTTTTCCGTTAACCAGCTGTCGCACCCCTACGAACGACCACCCTCAGAAGTCGTAACTTGTGCGAGCTAAAGATTAACGAGGTGTTACCTTTTAACGTGTGATTCCTAACACAAGTTGGACGATTGCAAGTGAAAATCGATCGTTCAGACTAGGGCTTGAACCACCGATCAACACGGCAGTCAATTCGAGTGAGTGAATAAAGCACCCACATCGAACCGCTTGGCTACCGACCTTGAATACCTTCCAATGCATCATCAATATTCTCGCGAAGAATATCTATTGTTGGATACTATCATATATTTCACTTTCAATGTATCCTCACAAATAAAAATCCAGCGAATTCAAATCCGGAGATCTGGCAGGCCATGCTACTGATCCATAGATTCCAATCCATGAATCTGGAAAACTGTGATTAGGATAATATGTGAGTATTCTTGAGTTATGTGGACCACATCCATCTTGTTGGAACTAATGACTATTGCGCTGATAATGTATAGGAAGAACATCCAACATTTCTTCTATAATTTATATGTATTTTCCTTCGGTAAGGTTGCCGTTGATAAAATATGATCCTGGTAATTTATTATTTGACAAAATACATCATCATGTTCACAGGAAACGATTTTGATATCTGAATTCATGAGTTAAGTGAGAAATTTCTGTGGCATAAAAATGTTCATTTATTCGATTGAACATGCCAGAATGTGTGAATGTCGTTTCGTCTGCCCAAATGATATTGTGCGAAAAATTGTTGTTATTCCGCAACTTCCGTTGAAAACAATTCTTCTTTCAGGATAATTACGATACACTTTTCATGCAGCTTCTCGATTCTATTCTAGGGTTCATTGGAATTTGAGCCAGAACATGGATGTTCATAGGCTCGTTTCATCTTACATAAAGAACCCTATGTTTAATAAATTAATTATGTGCAAGTAATGTTGTAGGTGAACGTCGAAATATATTCGGTTTTGTTCTTTCAGGATATAATTTATTATATCCTGAAAGAATTATATAAGCTTCGGCTAAACTAGACGCAATGAAAAAACTCACTTTCCACCTAGAAAAAAAAGTGGAGGAAGAAAGCGAATATATTAACTAATTAAAAGTGCAACTGGTCAACGAAAATAAATAGCCAGATAATACACCCTACGCCATCTGTAAATAATTCTTTCAACTCAAAAGCCTGCAAATAATGAAATCTTGATAGAAACACCAAAAATACCAAACATATTATCCAGCCAGAGCACAGCTAGCGTGTCATCGATAAAAACCAACACAACAGACGATCAACAAAAACAATTGAGGAGTCCCCAACGGCCGTGGAATCCCTTGTAAAGAAACCATAGGTATAAGAATAGACAGGTGGAAAAGCCGCATCTCATATAAAAACAATCCGTAGTAATGGATATTTACACGTTAGTCGCCTGCATAGACACACTATAAAAGGAGACCTATTGAAGGTATTGAAAAAATTGGCACCATCAATAGACTTCGATTGTGAAGAATGGTAAAAAACGGAGACATCATGCTCCTTCAAAGTATCTTTTCCTATTTAGCATGTTAGGGATGTGTTCAATCCAGACTTTTGCCTAGCTTGAGCTGCAGTGCAGAGATTCACATTCCCTCGGATAAATTTTCACGACAGTCAACTACAACAGAAATAAGATTGAATGATTTTTCGATTCAACAAGATATGTGAGCGCTAATTCATTTAAATGCCCAGTCTCTATCAAATAAAATTAACTTACTTGACATTTAATGTAATGAAAAAAACCGAACATCTTGTGCACAACTGAACATTGGTTAACAGAAGACCAACTAATGGTAACAATAATTCAGGGATCTAGGAAGCATTCTCATTTTTGCAGACAAAATATAAATACACATGGCGGGAGTGCCACCTATGTGAGAAATGATTTTGCATTCCTCTGTAAAGAAATAAATTACATTGAACCACTCTCTACTGAACGCATTCTAGAATGTTCAGCAATATCAATACAAAAATCAACTAGCATAATTACAATTTGTAAGCCACCGGATGGCGACATAAAACTATTTTTCACTATAATGGACCAAATTCTACAGTTTTCAAATGAGAAGTTCGAAAAAACCATCAGAATGGATAACAAGGTAAACAATATAAACTACAAAAAACTCATAGACATTATGAAATGTTATGACTTGAAGTCTATGGTAAATGAATACACCAGGGTTGTTGCTCCCATACGAACGACAACTCTCAGGAGTGGATAAACTTGTGCGAGTTAAGGACTAACGAGGTCTTACCTTTTAACGTGTGATTCCTAACACGGTTGCAGAATCATCCCAGCTTTAACCAGATAAATTCTCTCGAGAAAAATATCTGGTCGGGGCAGGAATCGAACCCACGGTCTTCCGATCGTGAGTCGGGCGCACTACCACCGCGGCCAATTCCACTATATATCTAATAATGCCGAGTGTAAGGTATTTGACCCGGGATTCTCTGACCATTATGCCCAAGAACTCACTTGGCAGACTTCAAATGGTAACAACAAAATCAACGTAAATTACATCCAAAAACGAATAACAAAAGAAAATACTATTTCCAACTTCAAACACTATTTCAATAAAGAACCACTGAATTTATCGATATCAGACGATATAAATATAGTCTACAAGTCGTTTTGGGATCACGTGAGATACTACTTCGAGATCACACATCCGTTAAAGAAACCAAACTAAATACAAATTATACAAAAACAAATTTTATTATGTTTCGAGAATTGAAAAGTGAATTCAATGAACCAAAATACCTAAATTGGCTAAAAAAGCAGCAGGATAATGAGAATATCCATGATTACTATAAAAAAGCTGAAAAAACCTTAAATGAAAAGTTTGAATCAGGAAAAAAAATTTATATCGATCTTATTTTGGATGCTGAGAAGCCTACACAAAAATTATGGGAGTAAGTGAATTTGAAACTAGACAAAAAGAAAGTTTTGCATAACGAAATCACCAATGATAAATATGCTGATCAAATGACTAGTGTCGAAAATTGCACATTAGCCGAAACTAATAGTATCTCATTCTTCTACGAACCATATGAACAGAACGAAGTAATGGACATCATTACAAATCTGAAAAATAAAACCTCCTTAGGATATGACGAGCTACCAACAGTGCTTATCAAAGCCTGTCGGAATGAATTCAGTTTCTATATCACTCAA
>WOGN01005971.1:0-12766 GCA_015342105.1 Leptinotarsa texana
ACATTGCCGATTCTTTCTCGTCATTTCGACACAATTCCAGGTTACTCGCGTAGGCTTCGCGGATACATTCTCGATGAGTCATGTGTTTTCTCGCTCTATCAGGCCGGCGTCAGATTTATTACAATATTTTTTGAGAGCCTTCATTTTTAAGACTTTTTTATCTAATTGCAGTTAGTGATTCATTCCCAAACCTAAACGTTTTGTTTTTTATTCATTTTCAATAATTCTTTCTGGAGAATTCCGAAGTTCTCCAATCTTTACATATATCTATTCAAATTTGAGTTCAGACATGGGTATCTCATATAAAGAGATGGAGAACCGGTTGAATTTTATGGTACTGGCGAATTATACAAAAAAAAATACTTTAGCTCTTTCAGTTCTGGAGATATACGGAGAACAAAAAATTCCGAAATAGCATTTTTTGATGTATCTTTTTAATTTGCATAGATGAAGAAAATCTGTTTACACTTTTCCATTGAAACGTACGATATACTATAAGAATACGATCATAAAACTTTTATACAGGTTGTTATCAAATTTGTTGTATCAATATTTTTATTCATAATGTCTTAGTCGAGTTTTTTACGGTTTCTTATTACTTTTAGTAGATTTTTCAGTTCTTTTTTTTGTTATTCTGTTGTACTGAACATTTGAAAATATTTTTTTTCAATATTCTCGAAAATTTCACTAATTTGATGATCATCAAATAAATTTACATTTTTATTATCACGGTCCTGATAAAAAATCCAATAGAAGTAGTTCTTACTCTTTGATATTTCCAGTGAGATTTTCCGACTTTGTAAAATGTCCAAAAACTAAATGAAAATGAAATGAAAAGCCTCATTCAAAGCTCATATGAGGTTCCTGAGAGACGTTGTATAATCCAGAAACTAATAACAAGTTCAGAAAAGTACTAAATCATAAATATACTGGAAAAATAAACTTTTGGGTATCGATTTTTGTGAGTTTCTTTCAGTTTGGAAGTATTTCCGAAAGAAATTCTAAATTTATAAGGTTTTTTTAAATGTATTCACAAAACGAAAATGAAGCATTCACGATCCAATACTAGACATTACTACATTGAAACCTACCTACATTGAAACCTCAAACACTATGTAGGACTCAATTGTCCTTTGAGGATAAGCAAACTTTTGGTTATAAGTCAACATAGACATCTTTTCTTGTACGGAATTGGCAGAAATTCATTAATTGAACATCAAAGATGAACAACTATTCGAACGGTGATTTATTGCTGAACAATAGCTTATCTTTGTATTTCTCTGCACCTTTCACTGAACGGCAATCCAGATGAAACCTTAGCTCAAAAACGGTCAATGTAGAAGTTTAGGTTTGCAGAAGATCAATGTGGGGACTCTCTTCAACAAGAAATGTTCAAGTGTTCTGCAGACCCCATTCTTACTGATACTGAGAACGACTTCAAGGACTCCTAAGCCCATCAATGAAATTGTGGTTCAGCCTAGCATCAATGATGAGGAGAATGGCAAGCCGAGAAATTTTGAATATTGTTCGTAAAATGTACCAACATAAAATATACCAACAAAAGCTGGAACTTCTATTAATGGTTTCTGAAATACGCAATTTCACTCAGAAATTTCATAGTTTGAGGTCAATGCCACCTCACAATGAATGATATTATATTCCACACTATGTGTGGAATATAATATCATTCATATGGAATTTGACCGATGACATGGGTTATGTTAGCTTTGAGGACCGTTGGAGTTTGTGACTTATTCGCATACACCTGCGACTTGAGACAACCACACAAGAACAAGTCTAACGGGGTCAAATCTCAAGATCTGGGGGTATGGTCACCTACACGTGAGATGACCATACCCTCAAATCGCGTAGCGCCTTCCTTTTAAAACCACATATTGGTGTCCAGATCATCCAAGACCTGAAGAAGCTGGTAAACATTGACCTATTATGGTCACTGTTGATAGGTAGCGATGGCCTGGCCAACGTCATTGTCAAAGAAATATAGATATGACGCCGCCAGCCCGATAATTCACACTAAACAGTGACTTTTTCGGGATGTATTTGACGCTTTTGGATCTCATGCGGATTGGTATCGTCCCAAATTCGACAATTTTGTTTGTTCATGCACCTATTCATCCAGAAATGGGCCTCATTGCTGAAGACGATTTTTCGATGGAAATTAGGATCTGTTGCCAACTGTCCCAGGGCCCATTCACACGCCGATGTCTATAGTCGTTTACCCACAGTAACTAGGTCAGTTGAATTTTGTACGGGTGTAGGCCTAAGTCACGACGCAAAAAAAGTTTTGGTCTGCGAAAGACCCGAGTTCTTGAGTGCGACTGCCTCGAATTCACCTGCTTACTCTCACAAGACAGCAGCGATGTTTCCGATAGATATTGCGTTTCGTCTACGAACGGGTGTTAGTCGATCGTTTACTAAATCAGTGGACTCAGAACACCCATTTTGATGAAACAATTTTAATATTTGCATGTGTTGTATACTATATCAGTCCATGGTGTTTTGGCAAAACCCTATAGATATTCGAAACTCATTTTTTTTGTTCATCTTCAAAACCAAAAGAGCTGAGGTCGAGTTTTTGGTATCAATCAATAGTAGGTACACGAAAATTTGGCAACTTTGTCACAATTTAAACAATTTTCTATCTCTCATCGATTACGAGCTTCCATGCATTGACTCGAATTTCAATAGCACTGTATATTGATCAAGAAGAAGAAAGTCAAAACAATTTTTTTCACAGTGAAACGGTTGATTTCTAAACCTTACAATGTAACTGGATAAGGTGTCATTTTCTTTTCATTTCTAAGTAGTATACAATATTGAACAAGTAATTCTTGTTGCCAAACAGAAGGGATGGGTGTCCCATTAAGTGTCGACAGATAATAATAATAATATTAATAAATTTCCTTAAAAGATCATTCACATGATATAGGATATGTCATAAAATACAACACAGGAAACAGTAAAATCTACGTGTTCCATTATTCATTTCATTGTAGGGCAATAATCTGAAACATCGTAAAAACATGACTCTACTAAGTGTGATTTCAATTTGGCCTTAAATTTTATGAAATTTTGTTCACCCTTAATTCTGATAGAAGACAATTATAAAATTTAATGCCAGTAAAATTTGGAGATTTCTCGTACAACGAGCTGGTATGTTTTGGGATCCTGAGGAGGTTACCGTTTCTAGTAGGGTATTGGTGCATATCTGAATTCAATTTGAATTTGTCAATATTTTATTCAACATATAATAGTATTTTATATATATAAATCGATGGAAGTGTAAGAATTCGACTCTTTCTAAAGTGATTTTTACATGTTTAATTATGTGGCAGATTGTATAAGAGTCGTATAATTTTTTTGCAATATGAATACTCTAGAAGCATCGACTGCATTCCCCCAAAGTAATACATTGTATGAGATATGACAATAAGCTATGGCATAGTAAACACTTATTTTTCAGCTGTAGAATCGCATAATAACTTCTACGTAACTTTTTAATAATGTGGGTCTTCCAGCTCATGTCTTCATCGAGAAATACTCGAAAATTAAATACAAACCGTTTTTTCGCAGTTGATACGACACCAGTACGTGAATTCTTCAGTCAAAATTTGGAGTCTATCCTCCAGTTCTTCGAGAGAGTTGATCTCCGTAGCTATTGTCGTGTCATCCGCATATAGGATGATATTGTTGGAACTCACGTGACGTGGCATGTCATTTATATGGCACAGGAAAATCAACGGAACCCTGAGGAACACCTAGTTCCATTTATTTCAGAGGAAATTTACATCGTGCGATATTCACTAATATTTTTTTCTATGTTTCAAATGTGAGAACAGCCATGACAAGAAATTACCACGGAATCGAATACTTTCTAATTTAGATAAAGTAACATTTGTATTTATTGAATCAGAAGCCTTTGATAGATCGAAGAAAAGTGCGCTCACATACTTTTTTTGATCCAGCGAAGAATATATGAAATTGGACAGTTAAACAGTCGCTCTCTCCGTCGATTTTTCTGGCAGGAAACAGTTTTGGTGATCAGTAATAATTTTATATTCATCCAGAAAGGAAAGCATTTTACTGTGGATACATTTCTCAACAATTTTGCTGATGACTGACAGTACCGTAATGGGTCTGTAATTGTCAACTAGATGGGGGTCACCCTTTATAAAAATAGGGGTAAAAACACCAGTTTTTAAATATTCCGGAAAGACTCCTGATTCAATTGATAACTTTATCAAATGAGCTAAGGGCTCGGCTATACAGGGCCCAATAATTTTAATTACTCTGGTGGAAATGCAATCAACGCCCATTGAACTTACATTTTTGAGAGAACGAATTATTTCAAGTACATCATGACTAGACACTGGCAGAAAATATGTGAATGAATGTCAAATTTTCAAATTTCAAATTCGTGAAATGCGTTTTTATTGCATTATTTACTGAAGTTGTAAAATATTCAGCAAAGACTGTGGCAATTTCCTGTTTTTTATTAAAAATTTTTCCTTCAACACTGATTTCATTTAATTCATTTGGTTTTGATTGGGTTCCTAAGTTTTTGTTGACAGTTTTCCATATATATTTCTGTTTTTTTTGTGGAACTCATTTCATTTAATGTATTTTGGAAATGCGCTTTCTTAGATTAATTTATCCTAAGATTTTATTTTTTTTGTTGCTTTATATTTCGATTGTAAATCTGAGTTTTCACTCGTTCTGGCTAACCAAAATAGGTTTTTCAGGTCACGCCCCATTTTTATGACATCGTTTGTAATCCAGTTATTTGTTTGCTTATTGTCTACTCTTTTCTTCGTCACCGGGCAATATAGCAGTAACAGTATGCAATATAGCATACTGTTCAAAAAGGTTTCATAGGCCAAATTGTCATCACTAGTTCCATATACACAAGAAAAATTTTCAAACGTCATATTCTGTTTCATATTCAATAAATTAGCGTCAGATAAATTTCTAAAACTTGTAATTTTGGTCAAAATCACGCCTATTACAATTTACATTATGAATTGATAGTTCAAGACCTAGATGATCTCCTAGAGAATAGTTGACAACATATTCATTGTACGTACTGTTACAATTCGTTAAAAAATAATCAATTTTAGTTTCAGTTGTTTTATCATTTTTATTGGTGAAGATTCGTGTGGGTTCTTTGTTCTTGCACTGAAGATTGGAACATTCCATAACGTCAACTAACATATTTTTTCTCTAGAGTTTTTTGAAAAATTAATAATAAAATCCGCACGGAGAATGACAGCTTGAAAGTGTGTGTGATAATAGTACAGGATTGTATATAGTTTATCAATAAATATCTGAATATCACCATCTGGTGCTCTATAAATATTCATAATACAGTACTTGTTTTCTTGTAACATAAACGAAATACAACAACATTCAAAACTTACCTTTTCCGATAGATTTAAAATTAAATTAGGCACCTTGTATATTACAAGGCTATTGACATAGGTTATAACACCTCCATGAGATTTATCACATCTGTTAAAAAATGAAGCTTGACAATAACCATCAAAACAGAATTAGTTAATATTCATGTTATGTGTATTGTTGTTGAGTTTGTGCTGATTGTGAGATATGTTTTTGACTGCTTTTACCAATTCCATTGAGAGCTATTTTCACAAATTGACCAAGATATATGTGTTTTGCTCTAAAACTGATTTGAAGATAGTTATTTTCTTTCATAGTATAAACTGAATTGCAAACTGTCTTCACACTGTCATACAAGTATCTAACCATACCATTTTTTATGCTAGCGTGGTGATTAGATTCATAGTGGAGATATCTGTCGGTATGAGTTTTTTTTTCAATCCACACAGTATAAAATATTGAAATAATGTCGTTTAGAAAATAATGTATTCATTCTATTGGTCATATATTATCCGTCGGTCTCATCTTATGATTTAGAAATCACTGAGCCCAGTCCTGAACTCAGAATCCAGTGATTATGTTGTTAAAGTGAATACAAGTAATTATGTATTTAGCAATGAGTATACAAGATCCACCAGGAATTTAAACATGATTTTATTAAACTGCAAAATCTGCAAATCTGCATTATTTCCTCAACTCGATAACAAGATTACGGACTTGTTTTCGTTCGATGTTCTTCCTACCAACCGTTTCATTTCAGCGGATGCTGATGGTTCTTGTTTGTTTTTCAATACTTTTTATATTTCAGAGGGTTAGCAATTTACTCATGCTACGTCTCCAAATGCAGTGAAATATTTTATGTAGGCTAATACATACAGTGAGAAAATCTAACGAAATAATTATCATTTCCAATAATCTATATATTTTAGAATACAGGGTCATTAGAAAGTTGTTACATTTTTGGTGAGAGAGAGAGAGTCTGCATGATTCATGTTTCTTCTAGGAAGTAGTTGTTTTGTATAGGAGGTTTGTTAGAAAATAGGGTGAATTTTCATTTTTCTCAAAAAAATATTTATTCATTCATCAAATTTTATTTTTTTCATTTCCGTAGTAGTCCTCATATATGATATACGTGTGCCAACATGTGTTTCATCAATCTTGGGAACAAAAAAAGTCGCAGGGGACCAAATCTGGTAAATAAGGTGGCTGATGCATGATTACGGAGTAATTTTTTTCCAAAAAACTGCAAAAAAGCAATGACAAGTGAGCAGATGCTCACTTCTGACCAGGAGTAAAATCATCGTATGCCATCGACGACATTTCAAGTATTTTGAACCCTCACTTAGTTGATTCGCACTAAAGTTGCTGCAAGTTCTTTGATCCACTTTTTTGAATAACACAAATTTGCGAACACGCAAAAGACTTCTAACTTCTATGCCTCTCACCAACAAACATGCTAAACAGCTGATACTGTCAATATATCTTCGAGACCAGTGTACCAACATAAAGAAATTCAAAAATTACTATTCAAATGTAATAAGACTTCGTAATTTGAAAATTTACCCAATTTTTATCATATATGAAACGGACTTCTATCCATGTTTACAAACATTTTTAATGAATTTGCATTTTTTTCTTCTTCCTTCGGAAGTTCACATATACATAGAGTAGAATAAAATTAAAAAGGAAGTATTCCGTTAAAAAGTGAGGTTATTAAATCATCAACAATATTTTTTACTTTTTTCCAAGGGCGCCATATTGCTTTGTTTGTTCTCTGAATTTGATTGAATAAAATAATGATGAAGAACTTTCAAAACAAGCTTTCAAGTGCTCTGAAAAGATCAAAATAAAATTTCAAATCACAATAACCATATTTATTTATAACGTTACAGAATTGCAATTATAATAAAAGCTTGTCGCGATTCCTAAAAGAAATCTCTACATATTCAATCAAATGAAATTAAAATTAAGAAACATTCTGACAGATCAACTAGGTACTGCAATTGATTTCAAACCCGATAAATCCTATGTGTACAAAAAAGTTATTCAAGGTTAAAGTTCCACATTTCAAACATTCACGGCACTTTTATTCGATTACAGACGTTATGAACTGCTCACAAGTTTAGAAGGTGCCTACCAAATTACAAAATTCAAATTACAAATTGAAATTATCGCGACAAGCTTTATAATTTCAATTCTGTAAATTCATAAATGAATGTGATTAATGTGATTTAAAATTTCATTTTCACCTTTTCAGGGCCCTTAAATAAAAGCTTGTATCAAAAGTATTTCATCATTAGGTATCTCATTTTCATTTCAAAGAAGCCGCTTATATTTTGTTCAACAAGACATTTACTCAAGCTAGCGTAGAGATACGTAAAATATGGAACCTCTAATCAAGCAAAAACGACCAATTCCCGCCAAACGGTCATCTCCCGCTTAAAACCAATGCAGCGGAAAGAGTGAAGAGGAGAAGGTGAAAGCACTCGAGCGACCTATAAATAGTCAGATCTCGGAAGAATAAGTCCAGTCACCCGAAGACTATTGTGGATACTAACAATCGAAACGTCAGTGACATAACTTGGTTTGAAATCTATCAATTTGTATTTTTCATATGTTAATGATAATTCATAATTTTTATTTTTTGGCTTTTATTAATATTACAATTTTTATTCATTTGGTTGTTGCTTGTATGTTATTTCTTTGAAATTTCAGTTTTTTGTTTAATAAAATTGTTATTTTCGGTTAATATTATTGATTTTTAATTGTTTTTTTCAGGGTTTTCGAATCAATTTATATCATATTAGACAATGGAAGTCCAAACTGATGAAATACACCAAAAAACATTGTCAACCACCTTCAAACAGAAGGCAATAACGTAATCAAGAAACATGGAAAGTCAAGAGCTGATATTTCTAAGCCATTTGAACGTGTGTAACAAAAGGGTTCACTGGCCAAACTTCGATGGTATAGATTGTCGAATCATGTTTGTGTATGGTTCTCCAGCTTCCTAAAAGAACTTTTCCTGCAAGTGGCCGTCGATGGATACCTCTCGAATACTTTTTCCATCTACGCTGGAGTTCCTTAGGGTTCCATATTATTTCGAACCCTATTTTTATTGTATATCAACGACTCATTAGGAAAAATCAAGAATTCAAAATAGTGCTCTGCTGTCGTCAGCAAAGCAATATATTTTCTTATCATTCTATTGCAATTCCAGGAACTGCGGATGCACATTGTCACATTGGAAGTAACCAGGTTCAATTCAATGCACGGAAAACCAGGCATCAAATTTTTTCACAAAAATAAATGTCTTCGAACCGGATATAATTATGTCAGGACAGACAATCAAGGGGCTCCGTTCTTAAGCGTACCCTGAAGCTGCTAAATTCCAGGAACAAAAAGAGCCATACACCTGATTGAAGACACGAACATCATTTGCAAACTTGATAGTCTTGAACATCGAAGGAAGGTTGGAGATTTTTCTCTCTTCCATAGATACTTTCACGGGAGGTGTTCAAGTGACTTGTTACTTTCAATTCCACCAAGAGCGGTACATATCAGAAATACGCAACTGACTGTGGCTGATCATAGTTTTGAGATTCAACTCAGTACACGTCGAACTTCATCGTTTAAGGACTCTTTCATTTGGAAAACTGCGTTTATGTGTAATGAACTTCCAGAGAACGTTTTCCCGAATGAATTTAATTTTCAGCGATTCATATCCAACGCACAGGCACCGCTCTCAGAGCGCCTTCAGGATTCCACTGTAGTGCTTGTGTTTTATTCTTGAAGCGAAATATTACGATAGTTATAAAAAGAATCATCTCCTGAACGAATAATATAGTAGCTTGAAATATAATCGAAAATACATAATAATATAATAATAATATTTATTTGCCATTCAATTCGAAATTCACAATAATCTCAGTTAACGACAAATAAATAAAGTTCCCACAGAAGGATGAACCTGTGCGTAAGCTATATCATTTTAATATACAATAGATTATAATGAATGAAATATAAAAATAAAGTTTCTTTGCAGTGCAATGTTGTGGCATAGTTGATTTGTTTTTATGTCTAATGTTTCTTGAGTGAATATTTTCACGCAGAATTAGTTTTTGTATTAAAAGAGGAAAATGGAGAAGGGTGATCAATTCATTAACAAAACAAACCAAATGATGAATCATACGGTTTTTCATATCGAGCCAGCGGAAGTTTTTAAAGGCTTCAGAAATTGAATCATACTTAGGAATCCATAAATTAGGCGGCAACAAGAATTTTTCACTTTTTGTATTCTTTTTTATCTGAATTATATAAGTATGGCCCATATATGAAGTCACAGTAGTTGAAATGGCTCAGTACCAAACTATCACAGAGCATTCTTTTTAGAGGTTGGCTCAAAATGAAACGATTACAGTATAACAGTTTCAATGACATACAAGCTTTTTTCATTGAATTTTTAACATGACTAGTGAATTTGAGATCAGTGTCAAGCATCACCCCTAAGTTTTTAGCTGTATTGACAGGAGTCAAGATAGTATGACCTATTTGAATTGAAGGGGTTATATTTTTTAGGAGTGAATAATTTTTGGGAAAGAAAGTTTTTGGCTTTCCACTACTCCTACGACTTTTTTGTATCAAGATGGAGTAGTAGAAAGCCAACAACTTTCTTTCTCAAAAATCTTTAGTAGCTTTAGTAACAAAAAGCTATAAAAGCCATGGTCGATAGCCACTAGTATAGGGTTACTGTATGTACATAAACATTTTCTACCACCATGTTTTCAACCATTAAGTATATTCCATTATGCCACGACAGTTTTTATAACTCTCCATTTCTTTAAAATTTCGAATTACATATCGTTTACTTATATAGGTTTTACAATAAGAATATTTTCAGTCCATTCGGCAAACTCTGATACTGAATCAAAGGTTCCATTTGTTTCTCAGCTGCCCCGTACATTTTTATCTACAATTCGCTTACGAAATTCTCAGCTGATCGTTCTTTCCTGAATGCGATAACACTTTATTACTAGTAAGCATCAATTATCACCAGCGTGCGTTGAGACAAAGCGACCTCAATACCTTCACTTTGATTTATTCGCAGGGCTTGTCCCATTCCATTATTAGGGTCAGAGAGCCATAAGTTTCAGACGATTGATATATGCTATGATGAATCCTCTTTGAAGTGTCACCCTGATCTGAAGGGTTTTTTTGGTTGAAGAACAAAACACAAGCACTACAGAAGAATCCTAGAAGCGCTCTAGGATCAGTGCTTGTGCAAAAGTAGCGGTTCACGTTGAATTTCAATTGAGCTCTATCAGGCTAGCAAGGCGAATCCAGCAAAATTGCAAAAAAATACATCAATTTGCAGCTAATCAGTTGCCAAAACAACGAGTTTGTTGCCGATTCTTAGAAATCGCAAATAATGCTATCGTGATATAAAGGTAGCAAGGTAATTCAATAAATTATATACTTTCCCATTGATCTTTCCAGAATATTCAGTTGCTATTTAGTTGCTGAACCTTGGATATAGCAAAAAAAATTTAAATGTTTTTTTTTATTTTTTATTGTTATTGTTTTATTGTTATTTTGAAACTGTTTTTTCCTGGTATTAAAGTTTCTCTAAATTTGTTGCTCACCAAAAGTAAATTTGAATACACCTTGAGTAACAGCAACAAAATAGTTGAAACCGATCGGCCGATTTTATATTTTTTTTTATTTTCCACGTTCTTGCTATTTTGATACTGGTTTTCCTTAGAATAAAAAATGTTTCAAATTTATTGCTCACCAGGAGTATCCTCAAATACACCTTGTGTATCGGAAACAAAATAGGTGATGAATCGAAGACATTCTGTCTCAAGTTGTCCTTTTCATATAATACTTTGACTGAACCACATGGCCTCAATCCAAAAATGTATTTTCTTGGCTATAAGCCTTTTTTGTTTTATATAAGTCAAATATTACAAATGTGCAATGTACTCAATTGATACTTCCTGTTGCCTGACAAGTAAGTAATCTTTCTTAACCTCAAGGTTCTTTAAAAAATTTTTACAACTCCAATTTTCACTTTACTTCCTTTTCAATCAGATAACTTACTTTCAGGAGAGCACTGATGATGAGGAAAGTCGTAAGCGCTTTGCAAGAATTTTAAAAATTATACACTTCAATACAAAAAAACCTCTTCGATTCATTAATTCAATTAAGTGTATTCAGCTTTTCCAAATCTATTTAATAACACTGAAAATCTCGGCCGCAAAAGCCTTAAGTAATTCATCAGAGGTATAATTCTTAAGGGCAACTGTTACCGCAGACTGCAGGAGGTTATTCTCTACAAACGCAACGATTTATATGTGTTTCCCCAGCTAGATAGATTTTCTTTCAGCTCTAGTTACACTTCTAGTTGTTCCGAATTTTTCAAACAATTCCTTGAGATACTTTTGGCAAATCAGATTGTCAGAAAATCTTTTCCTCTCATTAAAATTTTGGCTGGCCCCGACGTGAATGAAAATTGCATCTTTTTTTCTCTAAAGATCTGCCGCGTACTACTTCTGAAAGTTTTAACGAAATGAAATTTGGCCATTCTCAGTATCATTTGTGACAGCGTTCAACGTAACACAATGCTCTCTTACTGGAGTAATTCGGTGTGGATCCTCATCAACATAGTTATTCAAAAAAAAATCTAAATTGGATCAGGAGGGAAAATGCGCTTTTTTGTCAAATACTGTGGTTCAGTTTCATTCCAAATACTAACTTGGGAACTGAACATAATTTCTTCTTATATATTTTTTGTCCGGTTACGATGTTTTGCTTCGTTCAAACAGAGCAAAATACACACCCAGTTCATATTCATTTTGTGCACTACATCAATCGTAAAAAAAAATTTCCAGTACATGATTAGTGTCCTCAGAAAATCACGAACCCTTCTAATACTGCAGTTATTTGAGCAACTGAACATTGTTTCTGTCAGAATTCATTGCAAGCAAACATATTCACAGATAATATAATATAATATCAACAACCATGTGTCGTAAAAACGTGGTTTGTCAACGTGATACATAGTGTACCGACTAAATTCACAAGAAAGAACTTTATATGTTTGGATCTACGAAAATTGCATACGCTCCTCTAATAAAAATAGAATGGCTGATTTTTAATTGTGGACTAAATGATCTTCCATTGCCATGAATAGTATAATTGTGGTTTGCTAGGTTGAAATGTTCATCTATTTTGAACTTTCAAAGAGTTTCGTGCTTCCGTTAGAGGTTGTGTCTTGTTTGAAAATCATCAGTGTTATTATTAGATTGACTGGTGCCTCAGCTATACTTGTTTTCTTATAACAGTCAGT
>WOGN01005972.1:0-13541 GCA_015342105.1 Leptinotarsa texana
TCTCCTTTTTCAGTTGTTTCGGGGATTTCAAATCATTTTACATATTAGACAATGGAAGTCCGAACTAGTGAAATTCAACACAAATAATTAATTAGCATAGTTTTTATCTTTAACTAATTAAATGTCTTTTATTTGTGTGTTTTAGTGCAATGGATCTCCGGTTATTTTACTACGTAATTTGAACCCACCACGAAGCCATCATTTTGAATGGCAAATTTCGAGGGGAAAATAGTTTATAACTACGAATTCCTATTATACCTACAGGTGTGCCAATTCAATTTAAACGCCTTCAGTTTCCAATTAGATTGGCATTTGCAATGACTATCAATAAGTCTCAAGGCCAAACGATGTCTGTTTGCTGCCTAGATTTGAGCACATCATGTTTTCCACACGGGCAATTATATGTGGCGTGCTCTCGAGTGGACAAACCATCCAGTTTGTTTGTGTTTGCGAAAGATGGATTAACAAAAAAAATTGTACACTCTATTGCATTAAGGGATTGATATTATTTTTTAGTAATATTGTTCATAATTAGAGATATGTATTTAATTTAAAAAAATCAATTTTAATAAATTAAAAAATTGATATTTGATGTTCTGTAATTTATATTTTTCGTCACCGTCCACAGCGCTCCATATCTGCTTCACTTATATACCATATCCTTACACACTTACAATATGTAAGTTATTTTTTTCTAGAAAAATATTCTCTAAAATGAATTATATGACAAAACAACGTCTGTCGGGTCAGCTAGTTATTATTATATACTTACGAACATAACCGAAATTATTTTTAATACTTACATCCAGTCAGTTAGAAATTATGTTGAAGATGAAAATTGAAATTTTTGGGTTGGTGAAAGAGTAATTAAACTAACATACGTCAATCAACAATGATTTATACTCGTTTCATAGTATCGGTTATTACACCTAGTGTATTCACATTTCTGATGACAGCATAGTAGAAGTTGATTGTTGTGAAGAAATTTATCAACGAAAAAATCAAACAGTTCCCGTGGAACCCTACTCGTTTTTTTATGAATTCATATCCCAGAATAGTATTCTGAATTCATATTCCAGAATAGTATTCTGTTAAAAATCTGTTTTTCCGTTAATCAGCTGTCGCCCCCATACGAACGAAAACTCTTAAAAGTTGAGAAACTTGTACGAACTACGGACTAACGAGGTCTTACCTTTTAACGTGTGATTCCTAACACGATATTCTAAAGCTCTAGTAAGTAGATTCAAAGATATTGTTCTGAATTCGCTATAAAATAATGACAACCAAACAGCATAGCCATTGACTGGGATGAGGTTTGTGAACAAGTGACGTCATGTATTTTTATTGTTGTTTATTGTTACATGACTTGAGAATGATTCAGTAATATTTTCATTCATTAAATGAAATTCAAATTACTCAAATGTATTCTATGAATACTGACAACTTTTCCATAGTTCTCACCGTGCCACTGGTCCTTCCAAAATATAGTTTCTCAAAATCACAGTAATAATTTTTCAATACAAAAAAGTACATACTGATTTTTTTAAATCTAGCTCTTGGCCGGTCACGCAATATACATTCTCTTCTATTCTAATTGAACAATTGGACCCTGAGGATTATTTTTCACCAATCTTATGAAAAACTTTCGTCTTTGTTTCCAAACGTTTAATTTTTCTAATAATTCCCTTAAAAGTCTACGAATCACCAGATACGTAATAAAAACAGTTGACGAACAATTTTTTGATACATCTTTTTTTCAATATCTGTCAATTTAATGCAAACACTTGATGGAAATCAACAAGATACATGTAAGAAATTAACAAAAAATAAATAATAATTGCACAAAGAATCTTTCCCTCGATTATCTTAAAGGTGCTGATCATATTTGAATTCTGCAATAATAGAAACTTCACTGAAACCTTCCGGAGGGATTCAAGTGGATTTTTGTGAAAGATGGAAATATGAGAATTTGGTTTCGCTGAGACTTAGGTACAGATTATTATCAGAAAAGCAGGTGTTCAAATTTGTCAGCAACCATTTACAGTGAATACAAGTTTTTAAAGTTGATACACCTTTTCAAGAACATCTAAATACAGGGCGTTCCAATGAAAAATTGACCTCCCTGTAAGTCATAAGCGGAAGAGTAATCGAAAATTTCAAAGACCACGTCAATTTTTATTTTGATGGGGACTAATTCCGATATGAAAATCATAACCCGAAACTACACCCCCCCTATTTTTTCAATGGCATGGGGGGTCGAGTGATACCTACATCATTCGAAAGGTCTTTTGTCTCTATTATTTCTGTATTTTTTTTCGAAATTGGTTCATTCCTTATTGAGAAATTAAATGTTGAACGTTTTATTTCGCTGTCGCTCATTTTATTGAGAAAATCAACAAAAGGAATATCAATAGCAACAATCAATGGATAAAGTGTTCAAAATGACCTCCATCTAGTTTTATATAATAATACAGTCTACTTTCGAAAGCATTCCTTACATTATTGAAGATATCAAGAGTCAGAAATTGGCATTCCCGAACAGTTCTCTGTCGCAGGTCTTGTAGAGTTGTAGAATTTATTTAGTTGGTGGTAAAAGTTTTGAAATGGACAACACTGTTAGCTTTTTCTGCACTGGTAGTTTTTGTTGTCTAGTTGTCACAGAACAAAAAGTAGATAGTTGGGCATTGTCACTTTTTCACTGTGTTCCAACATGGTTTATTCTAATGAAGAAAGAATAGAAATTGTTGCAACCTATTATGGAAATATGAATGTGCTAAATCTGCTGCAAAAATCTATAATACGAATCATCCAGACCACAACGTCAGCCATCGATACGTTAAACAGTTAATGGATAAGCTTCAAAGTTCAAGTTCTGTTCACAACAAAATATAAAGTGTCCTGTCCTGTCAGAAATGACGAAGTTGAAGTTGCAGTTTTAGGACAATCTATCAGACAAGTAGCTGGAGCGTCTGGTGTATCAGCTACTAGTATTTTTCGGATTTTGAAAGCCTACAAAATCCATCCTTCAATATTCAAACGTACATGATCTTCATGATCGACTTCAGTTTTCTGAGGTGTTCAGCCATGAGCATCATCATTTGGTGATGGAAACACATTTACAAACTCCACAAAAATTGAATGTCTGGGCCGGCATTCTTGGTAACCATATTGTTGGACCATTCTTCATTGAAGGTAATCTCAATGGAGACACATACTTTAATATATTACAAGATCCTATGATTACACAAATTCCGGCAGGATGATGCACTCCCATATTTTGCCGATCACCTGATCTCACACCGATGGGCTTCTTTCTCTGGGGACACTTGAAGTCGAAAGTGTACTCTACTGAGCCTGCAAATCTAGAAGACCTGCAACAGAGAACTTATCGGGAATGTCGATTGCTAACTCCGGACATCTTGAATAATGTATGGAATGCTTTTGAGAGTAGACTGTATTATTGTATGGAAATAGGTGGAGGTTATTTTGAACAATTTATCTGTTGATTTTATTCCCACTGTGTTTCGATCACTAAAAGATCATCTTCCAGAGGAAGATAAAACTTTTTCAGTTTCAGGTATGATTTTCATATCAGAATTCGTACCCTAGAAATAAAAATTGATATGTCCTTTGAAATTTTCGATTACACGTCCATTTCTGACTTACAGGGGTATAAAACCAGCAGTAGTGGGGGAAGAAAGAAACTAATATTGTCACAGAAAAAGTAAATATAATAAACTACTTTACGAAACTTTTCTATGAATATTAACAAACTTGAATGGTAAGCTAGTTAGATCTTCCGTGAGGAGGTCGAGTTCATGGTTATGAATGTCAGTTACGATCGCCATATTTTGTTTAGTAGTTACTCTTGCTTTGCATTTAGTCTGGCGGTACCGAGTACACATCCATATGGATTTATCAGCGAGTTTCTTATCTAAGGCGAAGGATTGTCTATTGAGGATGATGTAAAATGATCCCTTGCGTTTGCCTTCCTTGAAATATATTTTACCTAAAAAAATGTATCATTTGGATTGTTACTGTTGTGATTTTTAATGTTCAATAACATTATATTGAAGGTTATATTGAAGATTATATTTCTGGGGGATTAGTTTTTGAGAAAAAAACTTTGTGGCATTCACTTTTCCCCTTTATACTAAAACCTGAGGGAAGTAATTGAGTGCGAAATAAACTTTCCACCAAGATGTGTACGTCTTGCAAATACGTTAATTTTAGATATAAAATTGGAAGAAGTTTTCCATATTTTTTTGTATAAATATGGAGAAGTGAAAGCCAAAAACTTTTTTCCAGGTAATATAAATTTTATAATGAGAAATAATTGTAATTGATAATATTTTCTATGGATTAGTGGAGGGTAGTATGTCTAACATCAAAAAAGTGAAAAGAGAACTGTAGATATCCAAAACCAAAGTCACGATTGTTCAAAGTAAAGTGAAAAATGGGTAGAGTAACACTGAGAAAAAAACTAAAAGTGATCAACTCAAAATGAAAGCAAATTGTAACTGTTGTTGTAAATTGTAAACACTAAAACTGTTACTTTTGATTGATCGGTGTTGAATTTTCTGCATATATTTCAATTTGTCTATAACTGAATATTCGCAAGCTCAATATTCCCAGAGTTGAGATTTTTTTATACTTCAATGTACATGCGGATCTCGTAAAGGATAAGAGATACAGTGTCGGTTAAATTGTGGCAAAGTTGCGTATTTTAGAGACCTATTCAATGATGTAAAACATCGAATATAGCTCTTTTGGTCCTGGAGATACACAGGAAAAACCAAAAAATCTTAAATTATTATTTTTGTCTATATCTTCTTTATTCGCAGACATATTGAAAAATATGTCCATATTTTGTTATTGACACTTGATGTGGGCTATCAGAATATGTCCATGATTCTTTTATATAGGGCCACTTGGGCCACCCCCATCTTTGAATTTTTAAATACGGACCTGTATTTTTTGTTGTAGTTTTTGGATCATAGACGTTCACTTCATACTGAAAAAATTTAATTTTATTTTATATTTCGGGAATATTTAATCATAATTGAGCATTCGAACATTTATTGGGTCATTAATTTTTTTGCGTAAATAAATTACTTCATTTCAATTTTTATTACAATTATAGTGTTCGTTTCAGATGCTATTATTGCTATCATTTCTTTTTCTGCTCATCTAAACACATTTACTATATTTTTGTTATAGATATGTTTGAGATAATCATAAAAGGTTTTCTTATTCGAAGTTAAGTATAAAAAACTCTCAGATTAATGGAAATATGAAATAATATGAATGGGTACCTAAAAATGAAAAAAAAACTCTGTAAAACTCTACGGTACATAGGGAGACGTGAAAGTTGCTATTGTTTTCATTTAACTTAGTCAACCAATTTCCAAGGCCATAATTTAAAAGAGACTAATTGACCCAATTATAATCAAATATTACCCAAACATTCCGAAATATGAAATAAAATTTAATTTCTCAGTATGAAGTGAACATCTATGATCCAAAAACTACAACAAAAAATACAGGTCCGTATTTAAAAATTCAAAGATGGGGGTGGCCCAAGTCAGATAACACCTTATATAAAAGATCATGGACATATTCTAATAACCCACATCAAGTGCCAATAGCAAAATGTAGACAGATTTTCAATATGTCTGCGAATAAAGCAGATATAGGCAAAAACATTATTTGAGATTTTTTGGTTTTTCCTGTGTATCTCCAGGACCAAAAGAGCTATATTCCATTTTTTTACATCATTGAATGGGTCTCTAAAATACGCAACTTTGCCACAATTTAACCGACACTGTAACTCTTATCGTTTACGAGATCCCCATGTACAGAAACGAATTTGAAAAGCCCTGTATTTTAGTCAACACCTCGGTAGGGCTTCTAGTTGATTTATATGAACCTGATAGTAGGGACTCCACACAACAGATGCACATTTCAGCCTAGATCGAACAAAAGTGAAATAAAGTGATTTCAATGTTGAAGCTTTTTTGAAGTCTTTTGTATTTCTAACTAAGAATCCATACATGCGATAAGCAGCTGTCAAGAGTAGTGTTAATATGTTTATTGAAATATAGGAATAAATCAAAAGTAACACCTAGATCAGTGAGTGAGTCAGGACGCTCCAGAACTTGATGGTTTATGACGTAGTTGAATTATTTAATCCTAGATCCAATCTGGTATAACCAATGCAATGATGAAGTTTCCAGGATTATATTCCAGATGGAGTCCCGAGTTTTCGGCAGATAGAAAGAGTATTTTTTCCTAGGGACTATTGGATCATTTATATATTAAAATACAAACGAAGAAATGAAAATACATTTGAACTAGTGTTTTATGAGCATTATAAAAGTTGTATTTTTATTTCAGATTACGGTTTTTTTGTATCTTGAAATTTCAAACATAAAAGGGTCGGCTGGAGTCACGATTTAAAAGAAAAAATCCGGGTTGGTATGCCGTAGTCGAATTAAACCTGATGTACCAAACGTTTCGTCTGCTACTGTGGCAGACACATAAGTGGAATTTGTGTTGACTGCGAGGAAGAAAATTGGTTTTTCTCGTAGTAAACACACATACCAATGATGATGTCTGCCGCAGTAGCAGACGAAACGTTTATTACTTCAGATTCCATTCGATCACGGTCTGACAGCCCGAACTTTGAACTCTTTAATTTAGTTGTTTCAAATCATCGCAACTGCAAAATAATCAGTCCTCTTTACACTAAGTCTTTTATGTAAATCAGAATTTTCATTTAAAAGTATCTAAAGAAAGGGCAAGTGAGAATCATGCAAAAAAACTACAGAAGAAAGAAGACCCGGCCAAGTTAAAAAAAGTAAGTGAACCCGTGGATGTTGACATTATAAATATTTTCGACCCTTCAAATAGTGAAAAGGTCCACCTATAACACAGTCTACTTACTCACTACAAATAAATAATTTCATTCATAAAACGGTAATCGTACTGTAGTATTTTCTTACACTCTTATTTATTCTTAAGTAAATAAAACATAATCTTTCGTGAGCCAGTGTAGTATCATTATGATTCATCAGAATCCTATCAGTTTACTCATTGTGAATAATTGAATGTGTTTCACAGCTTCTATATCAAAAGTAAATATTATCGTTCCAAAATAAGTCAAGAATAAATGATGGTCAAACGATAAAAATATTTCATGCATTATTATCGCACCATTCAGAAGAGTGATAAAGTAATAGACATATCAGGTTGGAAGATTAAGTGACTATCCGCCGTTGTTTTGTGTTGAGCTATTTAATCACTTTAGATTAATGTTAAATGCAATCAAAAGTAATCAAGGCAGTCAGGCAAAATCACTAGTTATCATTGAAAAAGACGAATATTTTATGGATTTTCGAAATGATTTATCGGAAGGAGGTGTTTGTTGCGATTTTCCAAAAAAAATTTCAAAAACACTTTTCCCATACCAGAACGAAAGTACTGTCTCTTGACGCGTATTTCACTCACTATCATCAGATCAGATCAGTTTTAGACTTACTTTGATATAAAATAATTCACTTTGTAAGTATAGTTCAAATAAACGATATAGTGCCACCTACCTTCCAACAGTTTCCCTTTAATAATATAGTTAGGGAGCTAAGTAATTTCGTTATTCAATAATCATTTCTGATTATATAACAATCATAATAACTATAATCCCATCGAGTTCATATGGGGAAAATTGAAACAAGGCATCAGGCGTAAAAATAATTTTCCAAAATATGATTTTTTTTACGCCTGATGCCTTGTTTCAATTTTCCCCAAATCAACGCGATGGGATTAAAACCACAAAAATAGGTGGGGACTCGGGACTCTCAGTATGGTGTTTCTATACTCTTCAGCAATACTCTCAGGGGCATACACTTTTTCAAATGTTTTGTTTGTAAAACATCAAGTAGTTGGTTTTTGACATAGTAATCTTCAAAATACAAATTGTTATCCATTGAAAAACTTCGTATTTCCTCAAATTTTTCTTCGGTACTTTGATGAGCTGTCGCGAATTTTAGGAAGAGTTGTCAAGAACTATTACCCTATTCGCATCCAAATTTGGGAACAATGTGTTTTCAAACCATTCCATTTCAAACCATGTTTTTATGATAGTCAACATTGCAGTCCTCAAATTTTTTTCAACATACTTCAAAGAATTCGGAACTCATCCTTTATTTCCTCGGCAAGGCACAATAATCAGTCGCGATACTTTATTTGCAGGCATGTTAGGCGTACACATTCTCGAACCATCATTCCACCCTTTCGTAAGTGTGCCGTGAGTGTCATACAAAGTTTCGCCCAAATAAAAAATTTGCCGTTGTTCTTGTCTATATTTAATTATTTGTCCTAAGTATTTGTTAAACAATTCCACAATTCTTCTGCTTTCCATAACTGCTTGGCGTTTTTTTATTATTTTAAATCTGAATCCTAGTTTCTTTATCCAAGAGTTCTGTCACATCGGCTTACTTTATGACCGGAAATATTTAATTTCTTTGTTATGATTTCAGTTGTAGGAATCTCATAGGTTTTGTAACAGTCGTATATTGTTTTTTCAATGATTTCATTAGATGAACATCTAAAGGTTTTGGTAATCTGTCTTGAGTTCATAAGGTTTGTTTTTGACTATTTTACGTACATTTGAGAAAGGAACTTCGGTCAAATCTGATGTTGCTTGTAATAGTTTTTTTCATCGAAACCAAACTTGAGATGAGATGAATATTCAATATTCAAATGCATCTGAATCTTATTTACTGGTAGGTATTGTTCACTATCGCTATTGGAATCACTACTCTGGAAAAAGTATGCGTTGTTATCACACTTGTTATTACTATTAGTGCTTGTCCAAGAACGCCACATTTTCAACAGATAACAAAAATTTTAAGTAATTAAAACTGCAACAATATTGAATTTCAATACTCAATGAACTGAACTCCTGAACTGAACACGACGGCGTTAACCATCACCGCATTCTCCGATTTCTATTCGTCACCGTAACATGACTTTAAATTTCATTTTATGACTCTTCAGCCATAAAACTCGGTAAGTAAAAATTGTCCAATACGAACCGCCAAGTCTACAGTCCACGTGGACTAGTTCGCTGGCAGTTCAATTTTATGTATTGTTTGTTTTGGCCTCTGAGTGTGCCGACAATTTTAAGAGTTCACAGTATCGTTTACTTCGACTATAACATAATGGTTTGAAATTGTTCATTTTTCAGGTGAGCTCATTTTTCGAAACGACTTTTTTCAAATTAATTTAATTGTTATATACCGCTGTAATATAAGATATGGGTAGGTATTCTGTAAACTTTAGAAGATTATTATTGGTTACTCTGTTTACGTATAAATCATTTGGTATAAGTTCGAATTATATTTCTGTAAATCTGTTGAATGATGCCCATCTCCATTCCATGCTCCAACATTTCAAATTTAAAGCACTGTATGAAACAACATTTCAAAAAATGAAAATCATCCACATCGAAAATGGGCGAATTTTTTAAAGAAATGATCATAATACAAACAACTGAAGACAAGGCATTTTGTTGTCATTTTAATCATGTGGATTTAATTGCTTTAATTGATTAATCCCTTCATGTCTAATAAGCGATTGTTATTGGGAAAGTTGAATCAATTGATTTTGTGCCCACATAATGCATGGGGGCACAACATTTGAAATCATCGTTAGATATTTTTTTTGGTTTTCTACGAGCTCGCTTTCTTCTTTTCATCAGATCCCATAAATATGGTGCAATGGAATCACATTAGGTGAGCAATAGTGAGCCTACTATACGCCAGTTCAGAACAGCCACCTTGTAGCTGTCGTTATAAAAACATACATTACAGAAAATTTACATTGGTAAATAATTAAAATACAATATAAATTCAAGAACATAAACACAAAAATAATTAACAAATGAAATACACTTGGTCAGAATATGACATAAAAACGTTAAAATGTTATTCAAAATTATCAGTGAAAAACTCATGTAAGCTATAGTACAGGTGGTTTTATAATAGTTCGTTTACAACCTTTTTGAAATGTTAATATAATGTAATAGGCATGTGACTATATGTTTTCGCCTATTATGAATAATAGAAATCTTTACTAAAAAGGAAGTAGGTCTAGGTAATTAAATTTTGTTAAAGCTGCGGGGGACTGTTTTGTAAACCGTTTCGATGATAAAAATGACAATTACGGTATGAATTTTGAAGGATATGGTAAGAGATCGGAGTAATTACAATTTCTTGGTTGATTATGCAACTAAGTAACTTCAATAATTCAATTTGGACTGTATCAAATGTTGATATGTATTGATTGTATAGGTATGTGACTCCATTAAATACAACCATATTATAGTTTTGGTTTTATAAAGTTTATGCATAAAAACGACTCCTTAAAAACATCTCAACCTTATTTTGTTTTTTTTCTTAATGAATAAAAGGTAATTCATCCCAGATTAATTCACATGAAACAAATTTCCTAATAAGGTTTTATGTTATGTGTCTCTATCATCTAGATTCAAAACACCCCGTGGTAAAAAACAGCTTCTGGACGATTCACAAATCCATCCTTTGAATATGTTTGTTTTATTTTCTATCCATTATTTCTGCATTCATTTTGATATCACGATTCGTTTCAAATTTCTGAATTATTGAATAAGGCATGCGTGTTTTTTGTTCTTTACAATAATTGTAAAAAACTAAACGCCAACATAAGTTGCGAAAGATTATAAGAAAAAATAAACCAAACATTTAAAAACCTCCTGCTTGGTAGCCTCCATTTTTCATTAATTAGTGTTATTCCACTTATCTCTGAGTCTTTTGCGACTTCGATTACATTTACTTAGATAGTCCCAGACATGCTCAAAAGGATTTGCATCCGAGAAACAAGCTTGATCATTGTATATAACAAATACGTAGAGAAAATAAAATGCTTTATATACTTGTGATGGTGTAGTAATGAATATTACTAGAGTTTTTTCCTAATACCAAACCGTTATTTCAATACCTCAACACGTGTTTCGATCACCAAGTGATCATCTTCAGTTTGATCAAGGCAAAGATCAAACTATTCAGTTTGATCTTCCTCATAAAGATGATCACTTGGTGATCAAAATGCATGTCGAGGTATTAAAATAACACTTTGATGTTGAAAAAAACTCCAGTAATATTAAAAATGCTGTATTCAAAAATTGGAATAATAAATTTGAAACGAATATCAAAATGAGAGAAGTGACAATGTAAAGAAGCAAATGCGCTTATAAGATGGTTCTGATTGTTATCCAAAAGCTGTATTTCACCACAGGGTGTCATAAACCCGTTTCCCCGGGCCTTATTAGAAAATATGTTTGACACAGGTTAATCTGGGATAAATTTCTTTGCATTTATTGATATACTTATCAAAATCAGACTAAAAAATGTTTAAGTATTTCAAGGTGGCCTTTTTTGCACCTCATTCTATATAATACATTGTTCATGTAAATATTTATCGATGTTGATCTTTTTTTGCATTTTCTGTATATTTTCCCTCTTCAAGAATCATTGAATATCTTCAATGGTCAACTTTAAAAGTGAATAAAACAATTCCCGGCTTTTTCTCGTCGATTTGCGGATTGCGCATCTGGCATTACGATTTTGCAGAATGTGCATCTGAGATAAAGCTTTTTTTCTTGGCCAGCTGCGAAATCCATCTGCTCGTATACGGTCCGTTGCCTGCTTGACTGATTTTCCACAGGGCTGGTACTCTACTTACGATACGTGCTAATTACTACGCAGATATAATCGTTGCCTTGAATCCGCAATTAATCATAACTACAGTTCCAGTAATAATGATTGTTTTGCACTGTAAGAATTGAATAATATATGTTCCAACAATTTCTAGTTTAAATTCAATATACCTACTTAGAGAACAAATAAATATGAATTAGGGCCAAAATAACTGCTGAGTTCTTTAAAAATATTTACTCGAGTTGGAAAACTTTGAAAACATTTTAGTTATTGTGACGGAAAACCCTCAAAAGTCTAAACTTGTATGAGCTGAAAATTAGTGAGTTTCTTTTAAGGCACCATTATTATGGTTTTTATCACCACCTGATGATTATAACTTTGTTAGGGAAACACGCATCGAGAGAGTTTTTTCTGATGTGGAAAAGTGTTTTCTTCAGATTCATTACGCTGAGGTTCCGATTGGACCTATTAGAGTGTAGAACGGCTTCACCAGAATATGGGCCCGATCAACATAGGGTAAATGTACTGGTTATCCGACCAGCACTAGTTCTTGACCTTTTAATCATTTAATCCAATACGGTAAGGGTTGAGGTGACATCACAAGCGAAAGTCACGCGAAAAAATGTTTAGTTCTTGTATGTCTGAGGAACAGATAACACGTGTGTCTGAATTAGCAAAGTGTTAAGTTGAGTCAATCCACGAAATAGTTAAGTATTTAATGACTTTTAGTTAAAACATTCAATATTTTCCTTTCAGTTTAATTATCAAATTAATTTTATATTTTTTTTATCATAATTTGTATACTTGTTAGGTGTGCTCTTTTCGCACATTGCATTGCGGCCGTCAATCAGTTTCTATATTTTTCAATTTATTTCGATTATAAATAATCTCAAGAACCCAATGACCGAGAACTAGCTTTTCTCGGCCACTTTGAGAAATAGAGGGGCTGAGAACTAAAATATATAGTGATTTCTGTTCTCGGCCTCTCGGCTTTTAACGTGGTCTTCGTGTAGTTGTTATTACTTTCTGTAAGTACTTCAAATAGATTTTTATTCGTTTTTTCATTTTCAGTGGCTAGATCTAAAAGAAATAGAATCAGAACTAAAGACTCTGTGGTAATTATATCTCGGCCAAATACTCGGCAAATTATGTTCCAATACTCTGAAGAAGATTTGAAAAATGCCTTGCATGAAGTCAGAGTTAATAAAATTAAGATAACAGAAGCCAGTAGAATATTTAATGTCCCAAGGACAACAATTCAGGACAGGCTGACGGGGAGAGTACCTGGTAACTATAATATTCTCAGATGTGATAGAAAATTTGGAGAAACGAATAAAAAAAGTAGGGGAAGTAGTTATAGCTTCGCAATAATAATAAATTCATACCTTTGGACTTATCACATGTCATTTCTGCAACACCTTGTATAGATATAGTAGGTGCGAAACACAACCTTCTGCATATTTGTCATTTATATTCCACCAGCTGTCTCTATGGCAGATTTTGAAGAATTTTTCAGTAACTTTAGTTTGTTAGATTACCTCCAGCGTGAGAATATTGTGTTGCTTGTTGATTTCAATATGTTTCTTCTTAATTCCGAGGTTGACGATAGCAAGGGAAGAATACTGAAATCTTTTATGAAATTTTTAGAACTGTAACAATGTAACAAAATTTTTAATTTTAATAATCGTACTCTAAATCTCGTTCTAACAAAAACTGTTTGTAATGTTCGTAGGGATATGGATCCACTTGTAAACGAGGACAAACATCACCCTTCCATACAAATAG
>WOGN01005973.1:0-12764 GCA_015342105.1 Leptinotarsa texana
CCTTATTAATTTTGTAATTGTTTTTTCAGGGTTTCAAATCATTTTATATTAGATTAGACAATGGAAGTCCGAACTGATGAAATACAGAAGTTATAAAGCTTAAAATCCTTTTTGTGACATATGTTATTATTGAGTTGACATACGTAACGTCTTCGACTTGGAAGATTCGTCGTAAGTTATTTCCCACTATATAAAGCAGAAATTAATTTCAAAATTGACATGTTTGAGGGGGTATGGCGGGTATTTTGGACGATCGGAATGGTACATCGTGGTGATTTTCGTACAAGATTAATAAAAAAATATTGTGTAAAAAAATCAGGCTATTAGAAATAAATTGAAAAAATATACAAAAAACCTTTTTAAGAAAGTATTGCGGATCTAAACACCTACCGGAGAAGTATGACATATAGCGAACGCGGGATTTTTTTTGTTAAAATACTGATAAATTTAAGAAATTTTGTGGAAGGAAAGGACACCTGCGGATTTTCGAGCAATTTCAATTAATCATTCTGCAATTGTTCCCTGCACTCCACCGGTAACAACATAATTTTCGTTTCACTTATTAAGTATATGAATCCCCCCTAAAAGCGCCATAGTGTACAATGACTTATCAAAATCTTCCACCATCTCCCGGTCTGTTAGAATAAACAAATTTAATGCACCTCATTTTGAATATTTCACATAATAGTCAAAAGAACCTCATCTTATGTATATAAAATGGCTACTGTGTGATGGAACTCATGTCACATTATATGGCATAATGCATCTTCTAGAACATATCACTATTCACTGAAATATTTATCGAAAAAACAAAAAGTACATAAAAATTTTGATAGACTTCAGGAAAAGAGTCTCGATGGAAAAATTTAAAAAATCCATTGAACAAAGACGTAAAATAATTCAAAATGACATGTATAATTATTAATTTTTCCAGTAAATATTACTATCAAGGAACCATTTTTTTTATTATTATTTTTATAGCTCTTTTTGTAGTTTGGAAAAAAATTTGTTGTTTTAATTTTTTATTTGATGAACAATTTATTATAAAACAATAGTTTGTCACTCTTTTTGTGAACATTATTAAAATCAAATGAAAATAAAATTAAATAGTTATCTTTATTTATATTGATTGCATTTATCAATGATGACAAATTTATCGAATAAACATAAAAATTTTAAAATATATAAATGTAATATAGATGTTTATTGCAAACTTGAATAATAATTAATAAATGACTTTCTATGCAATAATGTGATTAATGATTTTTTGAAGTTATGATTGTCAGATTTCACAAAAAAATCAGTTATCTCATAAACGATGCATTTGTTTGTGAAATTTTCTTGAATAAAGACGAGAAATTCAAAAAATCATATTAATTTAGCTTATAAAGGATAAAACAAAACAATCCTGGCATGAATTTTAAACATTTTCGAAGTTTCCGTGTAAACTTTCATCTCGAAAAAAGTATTGAATAACAGAAGCATGATTTAGAGAAAAATTGCGGTGAAAATTTTTTGACAGCTGGTTATTATTTTTTCAACAGTCTGCCGAGTATGTTTTTCATTTGTGTACGCGTTTGTAAGCTGAACCACCAGTTTTCAAACATATTTTTACCACTCAATTGAAACTTTAAATATTAGTGTCGAAAACAGCTTCTGGAAGTGATCATTATTTCGTGAAATGTCTGCTCCTTAAATATACTTTTTCATATTGAAGAAAGGATAATTGAAACTTTCTATGTTTTTTACCGCTTTTATTTTTAACTAACGTTAGTGCAGTTTCGTCCTACAAGGACATTTTCAAACGTATACATTTTCTTATCGGGTAGTCATCAATTTTTGGTGACAGGTGACAGGTGACTTTAACTCTAAATTATGTTTGTATTTCAACCATTTTATTCTGCGGCGACAATTCATGATGCGATTTGTGTTGCATTCAAAACTGAATATCTTCAATTCCTGAGTTTTCATCTTCCCTTTCTTTCCCTTCGAGCAATATGCCATATTGATGTGAAGGCGGAAATTTACCACCATCAAACAGTTGAAGGTTAACGACTCCAGTTCAAACCGTTTCAACGGCCCAAAATAGATTCCTTTGTTTTATGCCATTCAAAAGACGGAGAATAACGATATCTATGGGGGAGGGTGCAGAATGAGCTTGATTAAGAACGTCTATACAGAAATCTGATTTCCTTGTTGATATTATGAAATATTGATATTTTTCCGAAATAAGCATAATGAAACTATAACTGAATGTATCTATAATTAGTAGCAATTCATTCAACCTGTGTATTAGAATAATTCGTTGAAATTATAAGCTGAGTACATGATATATTTAGGTTGGTATTTCTTTGTGTTTAGTTTTTAGGGTGTGAGCATTCCTTCCTTATAGGAAATATTTTGAAACAATCTTGCTCCAAGATAAGCATGGGTTCCTTTGATAAATGTCAAGTCGTAGCGTCTTGACGAATGTCAAAGGTAAAATGTTTTCGTTTGAGGCATTTTCAGAAGTGATTTTTTTTTGATTTGACTAATTGAACTCTTCATTGGTTTTATTACCCATTAACTTTTCAGGGTGAATCTTTCGGTTTGCCCTTTACAGCAATTATGCAGATTCTCTCTTGATTCAGCTTTGGTTATTTTTGAAATTATGGATGGATAAATACCCAGATAACCAGCGAGAAACATTAATTCCTCCACAAAAAATATCTTTCACATAGACACGTTTTTATTTTCATGAAATTTGAAGCAACAAAATTGAAGCAAGTTTCTTCTTGTCATTCACATGTTGGATCTGCGACAGTTAATCTTCTTCTTGATATAATATAGCGAGTCATTTGATTCTCCTATTGATTAAATGTTCGCAATAATAATATACATACACCTTTAAAATTCACTACGTATCTGACCATATAGATATTAGAAGATATTTTGAATTTATTCTATGAATTGATATTTATTCAGACTCAATATTTCGTTCAATACGGAAACACGCATACTTATGTCTCAATTTTATTCCAATGTGAACATTATTCGAAAGAAAATTGTTAATTTCATTTGTAATTTTAATTTAAAATAAATTTTCTCATGATTCCAATTTGATAATGTCGAATTTTTAGACCTGCCGAAAAAGTATGCCTGGCAGAGAGGGTCAGTGCTTTTCATGGATTTTTAAATGTTATTATTGATCAGAACATCACAAGTTTCAAGAACATTATTATTTTCTACAATTCATTATGTCGTATTTCTTATGTATATCATATAAATAACCATCGGTTGGCCCATTTTTTCTAATTTAGCTATTTTCTGTCAACATGCTTTTGTGTATCACTTCCCTTGAAGTCATTATTATGTAGAATTAATGTGTAATAATCAATTTTGGTGCGAGTCAGCTTCTTATGTACTTCACACCCTAGTAGCATTGTTAGCGGACCCAGGTGTCCCAATTTTGCTGTAATGCTTTGTTATGAAACTAAATACATCATTTTCCAGTTTATTGGTCATATGCGACGTGCTGGATTTCACCGCGTAATGAAATATACGATTGGGTAGAAATTGTAGTCGGGTCATACCAATTTACAACCTCAATGTAAGATTAGTTTTAATTGGACTTGTTTTACACGTTCACAATCGAGTTCCCAGTTATGATCTGTTCTACTCATGTTGAATCTTTTAGTTGTTATATTGAATATTAGAATCATAGAAACACCGTTCAATACTTTATAAAAGTTCGTTTTTTTTCACTTAATGAGCATCAACCAGAAAATTAAACTATAATATTAAAAATTCACTATAAACTAGAATCTGTGAGCAATCAGTTGTTATGAATGATAAATATTTATAATCTGAATAATTGATCGTGATTCTCATCTTCATACAGTATATTCGATCTGCCCAAAAGTGTTTGATAGAATTAATATGTATTCAATACGGCAGCTCTTTGAAAGTAGTAATGTATGGACCATTGATTTTCTGTTATAAATTTAAAACGAATACTCAAAAATCAATATATTCAAAAAAATTAAAGTTATTGCCTCAATGAGTGTGAAAAGTATCAAAAAATATCCCCATTTTAGTCAGCTGGTTATTTTTACTTCAATTATTTCGAGAATACTAAATGTGCCTTCCAATTTTTTGTCATATCGTCAAATCATGTGGCGTTGACCAATAGACTTTACTATGGGGAATATAAATACACATAAACAGATTAAACATGTGAGTATTATTAACGATTTGTAGATCTTTCAAATCATATAAAGTACTTAGGAACTACTCTTGATAGTCTGACGTTATTTTGTCACATAATTTGCAAATCGTGCAATCAGCAAACATTTCATTGCCAAACGGGTACCAAACGTTTGGCATACGTTTGTCAGACATGAAATTCCAAATGAAAATATTAAAAAGGACAAATCGTATTATTGTCAGATGTTTGTCGTTTGAGTGTTTCTAAATATTTGTCTCTGGACGGCTAAACGTTTGGATTTTCGATTCTTTTGACGCGGTACTATTTCGTGATATGTATATCGCCATTTGCTGATTCAATTGTTGTTCAAACATTATGTTTTCATTTTCACCTAACTGAGAATGGTTTTGGTGACTTCATTGTATTTTTAAGTAAGTTCTCTGGTGAAAAATGGGATTAGTTTTCATAATGATGTTTTCGAAAGTGAGAAAACGAAAGATGAAATGGTCCAACAAGATATTTAAAAGGACTTTGGCCAGTGAAAACACAAGCCGATACTGATCATCTGATGACTGCAGAAGTGCATGCTTCTAAGAACAAGAAAGATCACGGTAGTCTATGATTGGAAAAGCCAAAACGAAATGTGCTTTGGGTTCATGCGTCACCCGAATACAAAGCATATGCCAATAGACATTATGTTCGGAACAAATTGCTGATGAGTTCGGTGAAGGGGTCCATTGAAACGATGTCATTGAAAAATAAACAAACCATTGGATCACTTTTCCAGCTAAGATGTAAACATATTTCACAAATTGGTACGAAAGTATTTGAAAGAAATTATGTTTCCGAAATATGTTAAAATAGAACGATGGGATATCAAGTTTTATTTTTTCTTTATAATTTTCAGGAAACTACATCTACCGAAGACGATGTTCGTTATGTTAGTTTAATAACTCGCGCACAGATATCAATTGAAGGTTATTTATACCCACTCTAATCATACTCGTTCTAACTCCATGAGAGAACAACTCTAATGAAAGCAAAATTTGACTCAATGACGCTGAATACATCATATTATACTCTCAATATGATTTATTTATTGACATGTTAATGAATATGTTCTTATGATGTACTGTTTGGAACCTTTGGTGTAGTAATGAATATTACTGGAGTTTTTTCCCAACAACAAATCGTTATTTTTATACCTCGACACGTGTTTCGATCACCAAGTGATCATCTTCAAGAGGAAGATAAAACTAGAAACTTTTCAAAACTAAAGCTATTTATGCTATATAGTTACATTACACAGGTAATCCATGCAGGAATAAGAACCATACAAGCATACCACCCTAAATTAATTTTACAATTGGCCTTTCTTTTATTTTACAATATATCCTTATGTATGTTTGAATCTTACAGCTATATATAGAACAATTTTCAGCTATATAAAAGTAGTTTCACAATATTGCCTATCTAAATATATTTACAATGTATCTTTTTGTAGTAATCAGTAAACCCAACAATGTTATTTCAACAAGCTATATAGTATGCTATTTGGTATTGGTCCGTTATCGTTATTCATAATATTATTATGTTTACTTATTTCTACACTCTCATAGACAGCTTTCAGATGATCTTGAAGATGATTACTTGGTGATCGAAACACGTGTTGAGGTGTAAAAATAACGATTTGGTGTTGGGAAAAAACTCCAGTAATATTCATTAACTATTACACATCATTCAAATTACCAACCTCCTACTGTGACTAGTTTTTCAAGAGAACATCATTTTAAATGAATGATATAAATTAATACAACTAAAAACTACATATTGAAAATTTCAGACATTTTGTTAGCGAACAATCTCCTATTTAATGATCATATACCATTCTTGTGATGAGTATATCACATTGTGAAAGAAAAAAAATATGTTTCTAGATATTATTCATAAGATTTATGTTCTTTTGCTGATAGAAGAGTGAGGTGTTAGTGGGCTGAACTGTCTTTGTCGAAATATCTTGAACATTAAGCAGCCCTTATATAATATGTAATGCTCACTAAAACATCCATAGAATATTTTTTGAGGAAAGAATAAAGGTTACTTGTAGTTTCCGAAATTTATTTTAAGTGAAATTGTACGAGTTATGTTGACAATCGCAATATTTTTTTTGTCACATCACTGATTGTAGATTTGCGATTTCATTATTTAGTCTAACATGAAATCAATTCGATAAGGTCAGAAATTAGTATCTCAAGAAAATATGATAATATTTGACAAGGTATTTGATTAAATTTTGTGGTTAATATTTGAAAATATAACTTTACATAAAAAGGAATAATCTTGCAACATTCTTCACAACAAACTACAAAAGTGCAGCAACTTCTGCATGTTGAGGAAATTTTAATACTCACAAGAAGTATTATCTCAATAAACAGAAATAATTGTTGCTTCAAATCGTTATGTTATCGCGAGCAATTGGTCGAATTTTTCTCATGCTAAAAATCATGATGGATCACTTTTCATTGTAAAGTATCATCTGAGAGACCATGTCGAAAATATTATTCATTAAACGTTTCTCATCTACTTGCCTTTCTTTCCATAATTCACAACTGAATCGAACAATTGTTGATATTCTTGCCTAGACAATGATATAAGAGCTTGTAATTATTAATAAGATCTTCACAATTTTTTGTTGGCCTATTCTTTGAGCTACAGACATCAGTCTTTGTTGGTAAAGATTTGCTAATAGGTTAGGTTTACTAACAAATGCAGTGATAATCAACATGGTATCTGAAAGTGCGGAATATACATTTCAAAATCTTTACTTCAGAAATATTTTATGGATGTTTTATGGGCATTACATATTATGCAAGTGAAGCTTCGTACTACAAGAAATGCAGTATCACGAGTTCCACTGAGGCTAGAGTTTTTACTCTTCAAAAACGACTGGATCGTTCAGTTCTTACCAGTGGAAAAAACAGAGGTGGCGGAGTATTAATTGTAACACACAAGAATTTATCCACCAAGTATGTGAATTCATCATTTAATAATGTCAAACAACTATTCATCATCCTAAAAATGGGTAAAAGTAAATTCTTATTAAGTGGCATATATATTCCTCCAAAATCAAGCCTACAAATCTATTATGATCATGTTGAAAGTGTCTTCTAACTGTTCAATACCCATCCTGATCACGAATTTCTAGTGTTTGGAGACTTGGTATTAGGAATTACACATTAAAAGGAAAGATCTCGTTAGTCTTTAGCTCGCACAAGTTTCGACTTCTGAGGGTTGTTGTTGTAGGGGTGCGATAGCTGGTTAATGGAAAAAACATATTTTAAGCATATTTTTAAACAATATATCTGATTAGTTATGGAAACCTTGGGATAATTTTTCGAGGCTAGCTATTCCGATTATTCGCCAGGAAATGTTGTAAATGATAGTCTTAGTACAACTAGATTGAATGAAGTAAACTGCATATCATACAATCATGGTGTATTTTTGGACCTTGTTTTCTCGCATCTAAAAATTGTACTTGCCCTTGCAGATCAATTACTTATAATTGATGTTAATTATCATCATAATGCTTATAGCCTTAAAATGGTTGTTGTAAATGCAGAGGAATCGTTGAGATTTGATAATTAATAATATGATTTCAAAAATATGAACATAACTGGAATGAATGACTTTTTAACATTGACAAATTGGGTTTACATGTACAGCCTAAATCAATGTAGCAACTACATTTTTCTACGACATTTTATATAACAGTATTGAACTTTTTGTATCCATGAAACGTTTAAAAACATCAACCTATCCAGTTTGGTTTTCCCACGAATTAAAATCTCCAATCTTCAGGAAAAAATTACTACACAAAGAATTTAAAAAGACAAATGATGTACACAATTATCTTAAATTTTCCTAATTTCGTTTTAAATATAAAGAGCTGAGTAAAAATTGTTAAAAAAATTACCTAAACATTATTGAATATGATATTCAACAAAACCCAAACCTTCCAATTATCCAATTTACGCAAGGCATCATAATACCCCCAATCAATGTATCTGGAAAACCAGACCAGTCATAATGGAAATGAATATGTCAATTTGTTTGCCCAGCACTTCGCAAAAGTTAATTCTAACACAGACTGTAAAAATATCTATAATACACCTATATTTAAATCAGGCAACAGGGAAAATGTTACCAATTATAGAGTAGTTTGCATTCAGTCTGTAATACCTAAGTTGATGGATAAACAAGTAACTTGTCAGTTGACCTGGGCCTGCAAAAATATAATAATTCCACGACAACATGGTTTCTGTTCAGGTCGATCTACCATGACAAATCTTATAACATATGAACACCATTTGTTACGTGCCTTGGAGAAAGGTAATCAAATAAATTCAATATATACTGATTTCTCGAAGGCATTTCATAGGGTTAATCATTTGTTGTTGGAAAAACTAAAAGCTCTAGATTTTGGTACTGGTATATTAAATTGGATAAGAAGCTTCCTTACATAACGTTTTCAGTGTGTTGTAATCACATTGTGAACCATTATTGTTCAGTCTATTTGTTAATGACATTGGAAATTGTTTACAGTTTACAAAGTTTTTACTAATTGCAGATGATTCGAAATTATATTTATCAGTTAGTAATGTCTTAGACGGTCAGCTTCTTCAGAATTAATCTAATCTTCACGATTAGATAGGCTGTGGTTGAATCAAACTTGTAGTAAAAATGTTTCGTCAGCTACTGTAGCAGACATAATCAGTGAAATATGCGTTGACTGCGAGGACGAAGATTGTATTTTGAGACTTTGGGATACAACCTTGAGATTTTCAGAACTGATCATTATCCCAGCAACCGCCAGTTTCTCATTTCCTTTGAGGTATTTCTGAACTTAAATTTTTGCTCTTTTTTTGTATGAAGGAATTGGCTGAAGTTTGATAAGAGTAATAGAAAAAAGATTTATGAAGACTCACATTATGCTGCCTGATATGATTTTTTGGCGTATGAAGTTTTTAAATTTTTTTCAGGGTCACATGTTGGTGTCAAATCTACTTAAAAGTAAAATAAAAGCAAAACTAATACCAGACGCTGCTGTCTTTGCAATGATGTCTAAAGTGAATAAAGTCATCATTGGCACTCACACTGTCTTAGCTGATGGCGGTTTGAGAACAGCAAGTGGAGTACATACAGTTGCATTGGCTGCTAAACATTACTCTGTCCCGGTAAGTGCCCTGAAGAAATTTATGTTTTCATTATTCACATTTTTTTTAATGATAAACTGCATATATCTACTTCAAATTCAATTTTAATGTAATTCCAACCTGACAAAGATATGGCGTGGAATCTCTCCTATAATACAAACTTTCCTTATTACCCTATTACATATAATATGACTTTGTTTACAACTTTCTATAAAGTTGTATCCTGATAACTTTGATAGATAGTCATTTGAATATTACTTGAATATGGGAAACTATTTGTGACTTGAATATTGCTGCACATCTAATTGAAAGCATGCGAGTGATATTCTTGACCTTATTAACATTTTGACAGGTCCCAGTACTTATGTGAATGGGATGACTCAGTTGCACTTGAATAGCATGTGGTTTAATTTTATGATTGTTGTTATGAGGTTTGATGGTAAAGCCATTGAATACGCAACCCAATGGTTATTGGTTCGATTCCGGCTATGAGTGGTGGTTAAGTACATTGCCTACCCATACTAGGAATTGTATTTTAAAAAAGAAAGCAGTTTTTCTGCGAATTTCAGTTTCATAAGGTATTCGAAGTGACAATATTTTAACAATTAGGTCATCAATAAACAGTTGTTTATATAAAGGGGGACACAGTCTATCCCTGAAATTTCACCACTACCATGAAGTTTACCTCTAATGTGAAAAATTCAGTTTAAATATTGCTATATATGTGGATTACAAATTGGTTATATCTCTACTGTTTCCTCGAGATATAATGTTTCTTCGTAAGTTTAAATGTGACCTCCCTAAACCAGGTTGCCCTCGCCGAAACAAGATTCTATATATGTCACTGTCAATAAATGAAGGTTCGTATGTATCAATCTTCTCACATGCTTGTGCTATAAACCAAATTAGTTAGTTTGATCGACACTGATTTCGCCAGCACTACTAATGTTAAATTAACTTTTATAGGTTATGGTTCTGTCACATATGTACAAATTCACACCATTATATGTGGGTTCTCAATATCATGAAGCTTTGAATGTGTGTGCCTCTCCAGCAGAAGTTTTACCTTTTTCATTTGGAAAATGTTTGAATTTTGTTCAAGTTTACAATCCAATTTTTGATTATGTACCACCTGAACTTGTTACTCTCTTCATTAGTCATCAGTAAGTATATAGCAATAAGTTCTGATTTTATTTTTCAAGTGACATGATAGTATATAATACTTTGACTGAACCACATGGCCTCAATCCAAAAATGTATTTTTTTGGCTATAAGCCTAGTTTGTTTTATATAAGTTAAATATTACAAATGTGCAATGTACTTAATTTGATACTTCCTGTTGCCTGACAAGTAAGCACTGATGATGACGAAAGTCGAAAGCGCTTTGCAAGAATTTTAAAAATTATACACTTTAATACAAAAAAATAAAACAAAAATCTCGTAAACATGTTTTCTACAAAAACACACCCATCCTAGAAAATATAACAAAAAATTCAGAATTACCCGAATTTTGTAGGTAAACCATTTTTTTGTTTCTATTTATCGGACTCTTTGCCTCAATTCATTGAGAACAATAGGAGATGACTAAAACTGTTTTATGCCACCAAGGACAACTATTTGTTCAAGTTAGACTTTTGTTGCATAATTTATGACAAACTCAAATATTGAAAAAAAATTTAAGTTAGTGAATGGCAAGGAGATGGGCATTCTAGGGTAATCTTATGGAAAATTTTAAAAGCATTTAGGTGAAATGAATGTGTAACTAAGGATATTGTTTCTCATACATCTACTCTTGGTTAATGTATATTTGTATCAGCCTATTTATTCTGTATGTGATTTTCACTGTAATGGGGTTTATCCAGTGAATAAATAAATATTCAATATGGTTTATTGATCTAATAATGATATTGATAATAATAATAATATTAAGTTCAATAATAATATTCTATCATACCAGCTTGCCGCATTAAGGCAGAAATCTCAGCCGGACAGATGCAGAAGGCTGTCATTCTTGGCTCACCGCGCTTGCTCAGGGCACATGATTCTCGGGCCCAATGACCACTTACCCCACGGTATGGGGAGCCGGTCAATCGACCACTGTGTGAACCGGTGGTTCAAACAGCGAGGCTGAATGATGAATTAGCATCTAGGTATCAACAAATGAAGTTTTTTAAATTCTTCATATAAGAAACTATATGATTAGAAACTATATTGATAAGACAATACTGGCTTATTTTGAAATGAGAAACCATTTGTGTACAAGAGAATGAAAATAAAAATAGTTTTTCCAAATAGAAAACTGTCATATTATGTACTACCTTTTAAATCTTTTAATCTGTGTGGAATATTATTCAACACTGCCATTCCTGCACCCTTATGTCAAACTAAAAATTCAAATTATTGACTTGGTTCAAAATTGAACCCACGACCGTTTGATCAGTGGACCAATACACATTCCACTACACCACACCTTGTACACCTTATGAGGCACTATTACGTACTCATGGTTGCTTACATTTCTCATGTAACAGCATATATTATTAGAATACAGATTTCTGAAAAAAAATTAAAGTCAGAAAAGATACTGTATCTGCAGTTAATATTGCTTACTGTGGTACTATCAATATACATGTTTGCAGTCTTATTATTAAGAAAGATAGATAGATACATTTTTATTCATCCATGCAGCTTTACACAGTGCAGTACAGTATTAAAACTTATCAGACTAGTCAATTACATATAACATGAATAAACACATAACATAAATGAATGGTTAATGGATTTACATATCAAAATTATTAATAGGAAAATTTAAACACTCATCTACAGAATAAAATGCATGATTAATTAAAAGTCATGGAATGTTGTTTTGAAACTTTGAAAATTTTTAATTTCACCAATTAATTTTATGCATTGGTTATAACACTTGTTACCCAGATATGTGAATGAGTTTTGTGCTAGACCTAGACGGGAAAACGGTGGACGTATTTCACTAGCATTGCGAGTGGTATACTCATGTAAAGTATTTCCTCTCACATGACTGTTTTTCTTTTTTGATGTTGGTGGTTATTAAATATATATACATATAAGGCAAGGTCACAATGGACAGTCTTTTAAATATTGGTCTACAGCTCGCCTGATAATGAGCTTTGACCATACATCTTATAATTTTTTTCTGTATTATAAATACTTTATGTACATGAGCAGAGTTACCCCAGAATATCAGACCATACCTCAATAAGGAATTAGCAAGTCCATGGTATGTTAGTTTAAGAATATCCAAAGAGACAGTGTCTTGCAGTTGTCGAATAACAAAGCAAATACTGCTCAGTTTGGATACTATATCATAACGAATTTTCTTTGTC
>WOGN01005974.1:0-12763 GCA_015342105.1 Leptinotarsa texana
GGGGAGTGGTCATTGGTTGATAATGCTGGTGCGCCCTCCCGAATGTATCGGGGCTTCGGGGGATAGGGCCTGACCAGCGCACACTACGGTGAAAAAAAATAAAAAAAGTAATAATAATTTTTATTTGCATTCAATTACATGGTTCGAAATGATAAAACATTTTTAAATGAAGGATCTAAACAAGAAATAAGATGGTGCTGAAACGAGTTTGAATTAAATATTTTAGGAGACATTTTCTTTCGGGAAAATGGTTTTGGCTTTCGACTTATACATATTTCAATATGTTTGAAATATGTTTAAAATATATTTTTTCGTTAACCAGATATCGCACCCCTACGAACGACAACCCTCAGAAATCGAAATTTGTGCGAGGTCTTACTTATTCAGTTACCAACCGTAATGAAAATTTAGAATACGTAATTATTAACATCGAATTTTAACTTCTTTCCAGAAGTGCAGCTTTTTTTCGATCACAATTTTTTGCCTCATCCATAATTCGGCATTTGCTTATAAGTAATTGAATTAATATATTTTTTGAAATATTTCTCAATTTTTTTCAAACCTAATTGCGACCCTGGAGTAGTCTGCAAATGAATACTGAATTCAGAAATCTGGTTTCAAGGTTTCAAGAAATTTTGCTAACTTTCCCAAGTTCGACAAATTATCGTGGCATTGATCCCAGTGTTTCTGAAAGATATCTAGTACATGCAAACCATGGTTGGATCCATGGTGAAGGTGAAGAAGATTCGAATGTCTGAAGTATCCTCAATATTCTTGAAAATTGTCGAATTGATTCATTCGTATGTAGCAGAAAGTGTGGAGTACTTTCACCTTACAAATCTCTGTGTGGACTGAAAGGGTTTCTATTCACTTATATATTTGTGGTTACCTAGTCCAAAATTAGGCCCAGTGGATCGACCGCTTGGATATATGTTCCAAAGAGAAATGTATCCACTTTGTCATGGTCACGAACCATATATGAAAGGAGATTTGAACGAGTGAATAATCAATTCCAGGCAAAGATAAAAATCGTTGGTTCAAACAAGATAGGACTCAAAAAAATATGTAATCTAGAGTTATATCCAGAAACAAATTATGATAAATAGAAAAAAAATGCACTCAATGACTTTTGTCAATTTTTCATTAAGTGTCAATGAAGGATCTGTTTTATTCAGCAAGAATCATGAAGTGTAACTTTGTTTTGAGACGTCTGCTCTTTGGATCACAAATAATATGAGAGATTGTGTAGACATACAGTTTCATAATTTGAAAATGGAACATTTAAAATGAAAGAAAACAAACCCAATCCTGTGCTAACAGCAATTGAAGCAATTCTATAACACACACTCGACTTAGACTCGAACTCTTTTATCAATACACGGTGTGATAAATGGCAGACGCATGACGAACTTACCACTTTACGTGTTATTGCTTCATACTAGATATTACACTTCAGCGCCTCTCATATACCGCCAGCTGTACATTATATCGAGACCACCAATCTCTGGCGCAATAAAACTTGTAAAAGAGAAATAAAAACGTGGCGGTCGGATGCAGAAAATGGCAAACTCGCCCCAAAACTAACAAATAATACCGAACCTTCAATACCAAACTATCTTCCCTAAATAACTTCAAAATTGAATCATGATTTTTTAGAAATGGCAATAAAAGGCGATAAAAGTATACTTTTTGAAAGTTCTGTCGAAATAGTTGAAAAAATGTAACATTTTCCATGACCGATCGCTCAACTGAAATATATAGCCCTTCATGTTTTTTTACATTGACACATACTATGCAGGCATTCGCCAGAAAACATTGTCTGCGTGTTTTGGAAAGATGAATAGTATTTATGGGATCACACTCTCTTGAAATAGCATTTATGGGATACTCCTTTGAAATAGAAAAAACCTTTCAACACAAATCAAATATGGAAATCAAGTTACTAAATTTGTCCAGAAAACTGTAATGAAATTCGAATAAAGATTCATTCAACCTTTAAAACTATCTAGAAACATCTGTTGAAATATGTTTTTCTGATAACCTTTCCTTAACAACCCTCAACCCTTTTTCGGACTAAGTAAGCATTAACAAGCTATTATTTCTAATGAAAAACTGTTCAAAATCTAATAAAATTTCAGAAATGAACTTACGTCTGGAATTTGAAACAAAACCCAGAATATTTTCTGAACTTTCAATAAAATATATAGTTCTCTTTCTAACGATACAACACAGTGACATTTTCTTTTCGAACTGAAGTCATTTTCTACAAATTCAATATGGCGGCGCAATGACACTTGACGTAATGTTTGTTTGGAGATGATTGACAATGTTTCGTGATGAATTTCATTAGTTTGGACTTCCATTGTCTAATATTATATAAAATGATTTGAAAACTCTTAAAGAACCAATACAAATGAAAAATTAAAAAGGATCGCTGAAAATAACGATCATATTAAGCAAAAAACCCTGAAATGAAATTACAGTGAAATAAAATTCAAGCAATGACTTGGAACCATCAATATAACATCTATAGTGATCCCAAGCTGAGATCGTACACAGGGAGGAACACTGGTTTAGGAGGAAATTCAAAGGAGCGGCATACATGTATTTAGTCAAGATAGCGTACATATATGCAACATATGGAAACCCATATTCAAGCGAAAAATGGCCAACTTCCGCCAAACGGTCATCAATCGGAGGAATTAGTTCAGCCATCACCCAAAGACGATTGTGGATACTAACAATCGAAACATTGTGAAGTAACTTGGCTTGGAATCTCTTAAATTTTTCTTTGAAGGTGGTTGACAATGTTTTGTGCTGCATTTCATTAGTTCGAACTTCCATTTTCTAATATGATATAAATTAATTTGAAATCTCTGAAAGAATCTGTAAAAAATTAAAAAAGATTACCTGAAAAATAATAATTTAATCAAGCGAAAAAAATTTAATTACAATGAAATAAAATACAAGCAACAACCAAAAAAAATTGAACTATTAACACAAGATGAAAATTTAAACATTACTAACAAGAAATGAAAATTAACAAAGATTTCAAACCAAGTTACTTCACGACGTTTCGATTGTTAGTATCCACAATCGTCTTCGGGTAATAACTGGACTTATCCCTCCGAGATCTGACTATTTATAAGTCATTCGAGGGCTTTCACCAATCCCCATTTCCCTTTCACCGATCAGCTTCCGTTATAGCGGAAGCTGATCGTTTGGCGGGAGTTGTTCGTGTTCTGTAATCAAGCGGAACACGATCAACTCAGATCTTGGAGGAATAATCTTTTAATTTTTAATTTTCATTTCTTGTTAATAATGTTTTGATTTTCATACCGTGATAATAGTTAAATTTTTTTGAAATTTTTATTTTATTACAATGTAATTTCAATTTTTTTTGCTTGATATAACTGTTATTTTTCAGTTTCAAATCAATTTATATAATAATAAATAATGGAAGTCCGAACTAATGAAATCTTAATTCTTATGTTTTGCTCGTATTCTAATTCACTGAAATTTCATTTCAGGGTTTTTTCGCTTAATATAATCGTTCAGAAGTTTTCACTCGACTACTTTTCGGCTGAACTGAATTATTTTTCAATTGAAAATACCGCTTCCGTGGAACTATATGTTCTTTCGGAATTCAAAATGTGTTTCCCCAAAAACAACTGAATGGAGGCATTTGCCGTGAGATATATGATAAAACTAAAATTGTTCTCTGAGACTGATCACTTATAGACCAGTTTTAGATGATTATTACTCCTTCTTCGATAATATGAAACTTTCATATGACACTGGAGCTTGACTACAATTCATTAGTGCTCTAAAAAGTACCAGAACTTTTACTTCAGAATCTGTGGGTTGATCTTAGATCAAGTTTGGCTCAGAGACACATAACTAAAATTGGAAGTGGATAGATAACATATTATGGGGAAAGGAGTTCTCGCATAATATCCCCGATGAGGAAATCCGATATGGTTCCTTATAATGGATAAATTATTACCACTTCTGAATCATAACGGATTTGAAGTACCTGACCATTTTTAACACGCTTTTATAGCTTCACCTGTATGTATGTATTTTTGTTTGTTTGTTTGTAACTACAGAATTATCTATATTATTGCTTGATCTATTCGCGTGCAGATGGCGCTGGACGTAACCTACTTGATATAATTCGTACTCACTTCACATGTATTTCTTCATTTGAAAAAATTATTATTTTTTTATTAACACGCGCGTTTGCTGCCTTATTTGTAACCCTCCTTTGCGTGCCTGCTGCCTTCCTTGGGTTTGGTAGCTGATTTTCAGGCTCTCTTTCCGAAATCGGAAAATATCAATGGTCATTTTTCTAAACAATATACTGCTGATTGATCCCAAATTTTAGATAAAATAAATATAGTTCAGAAAGACTAAAAAACACGCTTTTATAGCATACGAAACTAACAAATGAAAAATAAATTTAGTTAATAGTTAATATTCATAAAAAATAAGCTTGACATAATAACGAACAAAAAATACTAGTGTTTATTGTGAAAAAAGCGTGGGCGCTTTGTGCGATATTTTTTGTATATCAAGCGCCCGTCGCTTTTTTCACAATAATATTAGTATTTTTCGTTCGTTATTGTTTAAAATTTATTTAAAATTTTTTTTAACTTTTTAGTTCGATGTTCCTTGAAAACGTGTTTTATAGTTTTTTCAAACTATATTTATTATATTCAGCAGGTCCTCAATATTACAAATCGATCATAGAGCGATCAATCAAAGACCTAGAAAAACTAGAACCTATACAACTGATGCAACTGTCGTTGAAAGTGAAATATCTACAACATTCCAAACTGACCTATATCTAGACTAAGTGGAAGTAGAAATGATGCTGACGACAATAAAAAATTGATGACTGCTTAAGTCAGAACATCAGCTACCTCGGTTCTAAACTAGCTGAGGAGAAACGAGGAAACGATTCAAAATAATAACAGGACTACTCAATGGACACTAGTTATTTGAGTAAAACCTGAAAACATTACGGCTATATAACGGAGATATCAGCTTTAAGCAATGCAAGAAAAGAATACAAGGTTTATCGAAAGACTTGGATGAAATGGTCAAGTCAGGCTGCTCCTAAGCAGCATGAAAATGATTCATATTTCAGAAATGAAACATTATTAGAATAGCTCATAACTAAAATCCTTCTGAAGGAGACAACAAAATTTTTGTTGAAGTCAGTCAAATTTAAAATCCATTCAGTACTACAGTAAATTTATTTGGCAAACTACTCTCACTTCAATCAATGAATCGATATAATATAAAACCCCAATTTTATTTATCTTTTTATTTCACCAGGTAAATTGCTCTATTCTAGTAGTGCAAAATGAACGAGACAAAGATACCGTATGTTCTTAATCGCAATCGATACAGTCGTAACTCAAGGAACAGACAATAAAACGTCGAAAGGAAACAACTCGAATTGAAAAGACAATATAATATTTGCCGAGTTAAGGGGCATAAAACAAATTTTATTAAAGCAATAAACATAAATATAGAAACCGATAAATATCTTCAGAAAACACCAGAGTTTTGTACAGATTTCTAGTTTTCTACTGCAAAAAAAGAAATAGGGATTTATTAGTATTCACAAGAGTCACCGAACGACACGAAGTTGAGTTCAACCAACAGTTAGTTTAGATGTGTCATAGAAAAAAGCTAGTTGAATTTTTGTTGTACTCGTGGAGTAATCGAGGGAGGATATGCTTTACGATGCAGCTCATAAATCTGATGATGAAGAGTCGAGGTTGCTATTGTAGTATGGAAACTCGTTTTCAGGATAAGATTGCATTTCTACTCCTATTTCTGAGCGAATTTTCATTGTCTTTCGTCACAGACGTAAATTTCCAACCACCATGCCTTTTCACGTTGGTGATGGCGGCAGGATTGGCCTTCTGAAATAAAAGACCATTATGAAGCGCAGGTGTTTAAAGCCATAAGATATACCAATGTTCAATGGCATTTCGCTAAAAGTTTTCACTGTTTAGTAAATTTTTCTGGTTTGTAGAGAACAATAAATCGCCTAGAATTTCTCGTGTGCAGTTCTCGTCAATTATTTACATCGAACAGAAAATGTTGCGGAATACTAAATGTAGAGTGTTTCTTTAAGAGTTCACAACTTTCTATAATGAAGTTCAAATTAAATTCATTTCCATATAAGATAATATAAATAATGAATATAAGTAAAGATATTAACATCAAATGTGGTATACCTCCAGGAACAATATTGGGGCCAGTGATATTCGTTAAATAATCATCTTCACGGACGGCACTGTAATTTATAACAAAATAATGATGATGGTAGGTTAATTGAACATTGAAAATAATCTAGGAAAACTAAAAAACTGGTCCGACTGCAGATTTCTTTCAATAAATTCCAAAAAACTGTATAATTACCATTTATTATTCATGAAATATTTTTGCCAAAATACAATCTTGATATCCAACAAGATTTGTATTTCGAACCAGCAGAAAAAATAATATGCTTGGGAGTTTTCATTGACAATAATTTACAATGGAACCATCATAAGGAATATCTAACAAAAAAACCTCGTAGTATCCTATTTCGATTATTCAAACAAGTAGGACCCTTTATGAGCTCCAAATATAAAACAATACCACCACAGTTTGGTTGAGTCACACTCTGAATATAGCACTATTGGCTGGGGATGAGTTTCAAAAAACTTCCTACATGCATCATATCTGGGATTCATATCAATAAGATATCCAAGGGATTTACTTCATACTGAAACGCAAATATTAGATATTAGACAATTGTATATTCAGCAGTATAAAAATAAAAACGAACTTTACACTCAAAGCCATAAATACGCGACAAGATCAAAGAATATCTATAGTACTTATAACTTCAAAAACAGTAGGTCAAAAAGTTACTTCTATATATAATTTTTTTAACAAGTGAAAAAGCCATATATTCACCACATACAAGTAAGGAACAATACGACGACATATGCCTATAAGGGCATATTCAAACTTATACATTGAAGTTTAATGTATAAGTTTATATAGAACGTAACTGGAGTAACGTTAGTTACAAAAAAAAGTGTAAAAACATAGAAAGTTTCAATTCTCTTTTCTTCATTACGCTTTCCTATCACGTAGTAACGGCTACATCCATCAATTTATTAAACAATAATTCTGTAGACGTTGTGAATGTTTATTCAATTTTTTGTAATTTTTGTATTTTTTGTATTTTTAAATCATTACTATAATTATTTATTTTTTTTTAATTATTATTCTGGCATCGACTGCTGAGGTCATTAGCCATTTTGTAGTATATGATATCTGTTTATATTTTGTTTTAAAAAGTTCTGTTGCTTTCAGAAAATTCAAAACATTTCTTATAGCTTTGGTACCGAGGCAAGTTCTGATATTATCCGGTAAGTTATATCGTTGTCGATCGGCTTCATACTGGTGGTTCTAAGAGAAGGTGTTTAACCGTCATCGAAGATTGGAAATTTTCGCAGGATGGTTGTCTTTGTCTTCTCAGTATATAAGAGGATGTTAAGTTCGTGTGTCCTATCCTAAGTCGTGTTATTATGACTTGTTATCTTCTCGTTAGCCCTTGTGGAAGTCTCATGGCTGCAATATTAGGTTTCATATCTTTCAATTTTGAATCGTTGTTTGTCCATTCGTGTTGCTATGGGTTGAGTAATGAGTTTTTGATGAATGTTTTTGTGTCATTTGGACTCACAGGTATATTCAGATCGAGATTATTCTCAGTTGCAGCTCGGTTATTATATAACAATAACTTACGAATCGGTTTGTTTACTTCTTTCTAGTGTCTAACCGGAAACATAAAATTTACTGAAGAAACTACTGTAAGAAGTATATTGATCAGGCTAAATGAGCTATTGATACTTGTCTGAAGAAAAATAACAACTTTATTCAAAGTGACAGTAAAATTAATAAAACTAACAGGCTACATAATTGATCTTTAATAAAATAGTGTGAAGATAAGTGCAAACACTTGTATCTCATAAATAAAGTACAGGTTAATAACGATATGAGAATATAATACCATAAAAATAAGAATAATACAATAATATGAAAAATGTGATAATATATGAAAAATACAATGCAAAAAATTGAAGATTTGAATAGGAAAAATATAAACAATAATAAATCATGCATACAGGCTGTTTCTTTTATCATGTGGTAACATGTGGTAGGTAACTTTCATCGGGAACAATACGGTGGTAGAAGAAAATTAACGGGGACTCTCGCCCTTCTCGAGTTATATGGGGAAAACCAAAATGCTGTTTTTGTTTTTTTTTCGAATGGAATTGTTATTTCGAGGAATATCAAAAAATTGAAAAAGGAAATGGCATTGTATTCGAAGTGTACTATGACGATGTAATAATAAATATTCGATAAAACGTTTCGTGTCAACATGGCCACCATCAACTTTTTTTTAATAAGGACCTGTCTTTTTTTATTACAGATATCGATAAAGCGATAAATTCAAAATCCAAGGGTATATCACATTTGATAAAATCACATATGATAAAAAAGCAAAAACAGCATTTTTGGTCTTCCCCGTATAACTCGAGAAGGGCGAATATAGCAATGTTACCACATGATAAAAAAAACAGTCTGAATATGTTAAATGTGAACATGTTAAAAACAGATATAGTAATGCTACAATAAAAAATATAGAATGTGGCACATGTTGTATTTTGCAGAGTAGAAAATTTATGCGTCACTCGATGTACTTTGGAGAATGAATAAAAAGAAAGCTGCCTTTAAAACGTTGAGATTATTATATGACACAAAACAAGTTGATGCTCAGATCTCATTTCCAACATATCATTGTTGAAAGGTAGAACTAAAACCGCAGGCTTACAACGAATTCATCCAACACATAACACTGTTTTCACACACAATACATGCAGTACTCTTTTTGATAAGTCTTCCACCAACAAAGAGGTGTGGATCGCATTGTTCACTCTTTCAGAAAGCAATTTTATGAAGCAAACCAGCGGAAAATTTTACTTCATGAGTCGTTCCTTGAAACCTCCCCGTAATCTATTCATTTTCTAATTCAATATGTACTGATAACAAATGGGATTTCACTTTCTATACATCAACTTTCATAACCTATAATTTATTTCCAGTTGCATTTCATATTAATTTTTGTTAAAAGGTTTCCACTTTTCTTTATCGGTATTAATGGATTTTCATCACCCTGAAATCAAAAATCAAATGACACTTCTCCAACTTCCCAGTAAAAGGAAAACGCTGAAGGGCTACAATATTCTTATAATCGATAGTTCTGAACTGTCGATTAGCAATAATTGACCATTTCAACTGTCGAATACCTATAATAGATCTAAGCAATGGAGTGCTTCAAAATAGTATCATGCATGTTATCTCCCCGACAAGGCTGCTTGTACAGGGTTGTACTAAAGAACGACCGGCTGGGTATAGGAAAGTTTTTAGGTGGAGTGTAGGGACACAAATTAGCAATTTCTTTAGTCGTATCAGTACTTGACATTCTGACAGGCGTAAAAACGTAACTGACCACTTCGACACTGTAATAATGAATCGTGTCAACCAATTGCAGTTGAATCTAATTGGCCAATAGGTGCAAATGTGCGTGGTGATTTTGCTTTGATCACGCATCTATTTTTGTTTGGATAACTTAGTTTGTTAGATGAATATAGGATAGTTAAAACTGTCGCTCATATATACTCGACAGTTTGAACCATCGATTTCAGATAATTGATAGTTGAAGCTGTCGATTAGCAATAATCGAGAGTTTCAACTCTTGATAACCTATGGTAAACAGTTCAAACTGTCGATAATTGACAGTCTTATATATATGATTGATAGTTCAAACTGTCGATTAGAGATACTCGAAAGTTTTAATAGTAGTCTAAATTATCAATTATAAAAATAATTCTCCGAGACCCCTCGGTACACACGAGTACGTATAATAATACTTATTATAAATTTCGTCTATTTACTTCAAAGAGGAAAAAATTTGAATTTGAAATATACTTCAACTCTTTCTCAAATCCTCAAAGAATACTCTCAAATGCAGTATTCATAGTTTTTTCGACTTTTCAAAATGTTGACATTGGCAATTCAAATTTCGACTAGTAGATTTTATTTGTATGTTGAAACTTCGACTTCATAAGTCTACTCATAATGTCAAAAATTTCAATATTCAAATCATAACTTTGAGTTGGAGTTCTAAAATCAAAATTTTGAGTTCAATAATTAAAACATCTATTTCAACACAGTGATTTGAGTAGAATCTGTGTAATTTGAACAGAAATTATCGTGTTTTGTTTCCAGGATATATTTGTCTCACTTGCAGCTCAAAACTCCACGACGAATACCGACGTGATCAGCTTATATCAGCCTGATGATGGGCAATGATAATTTAATTCCCAAAAATTCGCACTTGTTGTTTTCCACAATTTTCCCCGAGTATGAATTACATGGGTGTTTCGTCAAAATTGTCGGAGTGCTAAAGGTGGAAATGAGTATTCGCGGATCCGCGTTACGCCGATATATAAAGGGTCGGGTACCAAAAACGAAACAGATCGAATATCTTCAAAACACATGTTTTCTGAAATATATCAAAAACACGTCGATTTGTATTTCAAGGGGGACATCTTTCCATCATAAGCCGAACTGTTTATTTTGGCTCCCTCTTGCGGGAAAGAAAATGTTCCGTATTCCAAATTATGATACTTCATTTGCAAGATAATTTGACATAAATTTGATGCCAATGCATTACGGAATTTTATCAAGAGAAAAAATAAAATGTGGTGGCTCCACAATTGCGGACAAAATTTATAATTATGATCCTATTAGAAAACGTCATACGGCGTTAGAAAACATGAGGACGGCGTTACGAGAATAACTCATACTCATTTATGACAGTTCATGTCGAACACTTTGAGAATCTAGTGTGAATTAATGTAGTTTGGAATGATTGGATTTGAATTTAAGCAAGTTTTTCCAGATTTTTTTCAAAAGCTTTTATTAAACTGGCTCCCGGATAGTTAGTATGTATGTATTTGTGGGACAAATCCTGCAATTGACTTTTGACCCACTTCTAGTTGTCCAATCAACTTGAACAGAGACTTGAACTTCTGCAGGTGTTCATCATTACGATGATAATGCATTATGGAAATTTTGTTGAAGAAAAAACAATAAAATGGCAGGTCCAGGATGGCGGATAATAATTGTAATTATTATCCGATTCGGGTTGTAAAACCCGAATTTTGAATCGAATCGAACCACAATTACAAATATCGTCCGCCATCCTGTTTTTTGCATCGACAAAATAATCATAATTTCTTACTCTGAAAATATCCATATACTAATTTTGATTTGAATCGGACCATAATTACAAATTTCGTCCGCCATCTTGGAGCCACCATATTGCTATTTTACATTGAGAAAAAAATCATAATTTCCGACTCTGAAAACCACCACTTATCAATTTTTAATCAAAGAGGACCATAATTGGAAATCTTGTCAGCCAATGTAAAACTGCCATTTTGTTTTGATTTAGCTCTGTTCGAAAAATGGATACAGCGTTGGTTAGTAACTATTTTCAATTCAGAACATAATTTGATAAAAAAAGTTAAAGATGTCCCGACATTGTCATAGCCCATGTGTACCTATAATTTCCAATATGATTCTGCTGAAAAATGAATGACTAATAGATCTGAATTTATAAGATTGTTTCAATTTTGATACCGTAGATTTATTAGATACTAATTTTATTGGTTGTAATATCATGCATTTTTTCCAAAATGTTGCTTCTATGATGCCTATGTTTATTTACCCAATCTCTGTTATATACATGTGATCAATATGGTGAATAAACATTATTATCGTTATTAATATTAATATTTGGACTGATGCAACTGATTTTCTTTCATTTTCAGGATTTTAATATTAAATTTTACAAAAAAGATTTGAAACTTTATATTTTCTATTAATTATCTGCTTGAGCTTTCGACAGCTGGTCGTACTGTCATCTTCTAGGCACTCATCAATCTTTTGTTTGATGAGTGCCTAGATATTAATATGTATAGTATACATAGGTAGTAAGTCACTTGAAATTATAACTGGTCATCTTGAATCATACTTGAATAAATGCATGAATAAACAAGTCTGTGCTTTGATTTATGTTTGAGAAATTCATCTAAAGAAAAAGAACTGTTTTGAATCAGTTATTTCATTTCAGTATCGAACATATGCATGCCGAAATCTTTCATGCCGGGAAAGACCACGCAGAATATGGTGAACAGCGTCATATCAATTTTATAAAAAAATGCTCAAAAGCTATTTTCACGAAAACCAAAGTAACAATCATCAATACATCCATATTTGTTACATAAAGAATAAAAACTGTTTTTAGATATGACTGCCATAATGTTTTTAAAGATGGGAATGATGGGATGAACATGTAATTACGTGTCAAATATTTGCTACTATTTTTGAAAATACTGTATATTTTAAAAACATTAAGAAATATATTTTCTGAGAATCATTAATTTGTCAGGAACGTCAAAAGATCTGGGGATGGTGAAATACGTCTCAGGAAGTTTTCATTGGACAAAAAAAATCATCAGGTGTATCATGAATGTGTCTAGTACCGAGAGTAAATGTTTTTTCAGCAAATATGAAATTTCAACGCTTCCATCGTTATATATTTTTGAATTATTTC
>WOGN01005975.1:0-12763 GCA_015342105.1 Leptinotarsa texana
CTTCCAACATAAATTGACGTGTTTTTGGATTTTTCCTAAATACCAGTATTACAAAAGTTATTAAAGGTGGATCTTCAATCAATAATGAGCAGCATGGATTTGTAAAACCTCGCTCCATTGAAACCATCTTATTTATCTAAACTGAATATCTCTTGAAGAACATGGACGAAGGCTACCAGGTTGATGTCATCTACATCGATTTCAGCAAGACATTCGACAAGATAGATCATGCAACTCTACTCAACAAGCTGGCAGAAATTATTATACACGATGATCTGCTAAGATGGTTTTAGTTGTTTATTACAAATAGGTCTGAGGCAGTCAATCTGGGAAAATTCAGTTCTAGATTCATTAATATCACTTCCGAAGTTCCTCAGGGCTCCCGATTTTTTAATGTATGCTGACGACTCGAAAATATTCCATACTGTGACATGTACCAACGATTTACTCCTCATACAAAACGATATTGATAATATTGTTGAATTCTGCAAGAAAAACCCTCTATTCCTTAATATTAAAAAATGCCTATCTATCACGTTTACAAGAAACAAAAAATATTTACCCCAACCAATATCACATAAACAAGTAGCAGCTGAAGAAAATATCTGAAGTCAAGGACTTGGGAGTATTATATTACTTTAAACTATTTATTTATTAACAGTATTATAAAAAAGCTAAAAGCTCTTGGATTCCTGATCTGGACTTGTCACGACTTCAGAAATACTAAGTCAGTTCCTACACTTTCAGTTCAATTCAATCCAATTCATTAACTTATTTGATAATAATACATACATGGTGGTTACTGATATAGCAGAAGAAATTGCGTAGGCAAAGATGCCTGTATTGCATTTCGGCACCCTTCCAGTTGCTTTTAAATTTGTTTTATATGTGAATCTGTTGCGAGTGTGGAGAATATAATCAATAAAAAAAAAGTCTTGTAACAATGAGGAGGAACCAACGGAGACAACAGGGATTGATTTTTTATGCCTTTTAGGTGCATCACGGAATCAATATACCATCACAAAATTTTTTTTTTCGGGAATTTATCGAAATTTATAGAGGTTTACTAATTTATATTTTTTCACTTGTATTCTAAAAGCTTTGTGATCTTTTATTTCTTTAAGGTCGGGTGGGATAAGATTGAAAAATTTTGGACCGAAATATATGAATGATTTTTGGGTTGAAGATCTTTTGAAAGAGTGAACTTGAAGGTTATTGTTGAGAGTCGATCTGGTCATCCTTGTTTTTTCACCATGTATTTTTTATTCGTAGTAATGATTGATAAATGAAGAGTGTTTTTATATTGAACAGGTTGGTATCTTCATAGAGTAATAGAGTGGAGAATAATCTTTTTTAGTACGATCTTAATCAAGATTTTTTGTGCCGTCTGTAAAGATTGTAATGTGGTAATAAAAGCACCATCCCATGGACTATGCATTCCCTGATGATTGATTCAACGAGACTATTGTACAAAATAATCATGTTTTTCTTGAGAGAATGTTTCTCAGGATATAACATTTGTGACATAATACTTTTATCCTTTTGGTCACATGGGATATGCATTCACACCAGCGTATGTGTTGGGCTATTATAATACCTAAGTATTTTATGGATGATGTTTTTTCTTTACATTATTTATATAAATAGTCAGTTTAGTTTTGTTTTAGTTATACGGAATCCCCTGTATATCTCGTTTATTGAAAGACTTGAATCTATACAAAGCAAATTCGTAAGATATATCAATAGAAAATTCTTTCATGATCTCAAAGATCCATTACAAACTAATATACAACTCAATCTTATATCATTGGCAGATATATGCTAACTAGCTGATATCAAGTTCCTATATTCAAATCAATAGAAATTGACATCTTTTCTAATTCCCTCGCAACCTTCACCACGTCTCTCAGACGTTTATATAATCCTCATTTTCATGTCTAACTGGTGTAATTTGCACTGCATTTGATTAACAACTGTTTATAACACGATATCGCAAGTAATAATTTAAAAAGTATCTATCGTGTTCAATAATTTGCTGTTGGGTTGCTTATACCATCTGTAGACTACTATAAACTACATTTGTGCAGCAAAATAAGTATTACAAGTATTAATATTATAAACGAAACACTCACCATCGTAGCAAGTACCAGTTTTGTCGCAGTTGACATCGCTCCTAGTCAGGTTGTTCAGAGTAGCGTCTTCAGTAGTCTCGAAGACAACAGGAAGGGTGTTATCTGATGTGGCACCGGATGCAGCAGTCGCTTCTGTAAATCGGACGTTATTTATGTATTTATTTACGTGGTTGTTCGACTATCGACGGGCAGGTATTATCCATTATTCAATTCTAATTTTCCCTGAGTGAGATCCACACGCGTTACATGGCTTGTCCGCTACGGTTGGGAGAATAGATCTCGAGATATGGGAAACAACGTTGTACGAGTATGAAATTGTCTTGTACAACACTGTTTACTTTCATGGCAAGAATGAGCAACATCTCTGATACATTAGCAATGTTTTAGGGTGATGATTACTGTGTTCGCTAATGAAGAAAAAAAAACACTACTTTTCCTCATCAATTTGTTTGTGAGAATCAAATATGTGTTAAATGGTTCAAAATTCAAGATTTATCTAAAAGGCATAGTTGAATAAGAACTTGTGAAAAAGTGAAAGTCTGATATAGATAAAGACTTCACTGCAAAAAAGAACTGATGGCGGAAACAAGGCTGGTCAAATTAACGCTTGATATAGCTGTGTGGATAGTTCTTTGAACACTTTCTAAGTAATTCAATATCTAGTCATCCTATCAGAAAAATACCACGAAATGGAAAATATTACCTTACTCATTTTGTTCTGAAACTTTAAAGATACATTGGCAAGAGTTAGGAGTGATAATAATTGTGTTTGCTCACGAACACGAACTATGTTTTTTAGAGATAAATATGTTTTTTTGAGTCAAACTATCACTTTACTGAGAAGTAATTAAGTGCCTAGCTCCATCACCAGAGTTGAATCAAATTAAGCAAAAGTGGAATCAGTTCATCGAGAAATGTGTTCATGTGTGAGTCCAATAGGTATATTATCCAACATTGTCTTGGCAGTGGGTGTAAATATCCAACAGAAAGAAAGCAAAAGAGTAAACTTTCGGTTGTGGAGAAGATGTTTCTGTAGAAAAAAAAGTTGATGGCAAACAAGTCTGGGCAAACCTAATTCACGCCAGGACATGTTGCCTGGAAAGTTGTTTGGAAAATTCCAATGTCATCCAAAATCAACTTACTCTGTCAGAAAGTTGCTACGGAATGCCAAGATAGTCTGATTTCTATGTGGAGGTTCTTTAAAATATCTACACACTGATTCGAAACTATCTCTAGTAGTAACTATAAATATATAAGTCACTCCAAGGTTAACAGACCTTGACAGACATTTTCCTCATACTAGTAGTGACTCAAGAATTCAGCCAGGAGAAACTCTCTTGATCCTCTCAGGGAACCTGCACCCATCCAGGTCTGAATAAGCAGATCCGAAATCGTACCTGTGGACCATATTCTGGAATATCCTGTAAGGCAAACTGAATAGATTCTAATCGATTGGTCGAAATCGAGGTTATCGGATGCAAGATTCCCACCTTGATGCCCGCAGCAACCTACCCATATGGATGCATCTATACATAAACTATACCTGACGTACTTTAGATTTAGCCAAGCATACCGTTTCCTTCTCTGGTTTGGAACTAGTCCCATCACCTAGTCTCCTTGGTTTGTGCAGTATCAAGAGATGAAGAACTGAGAAGCTCTTGCTCTTGATCGATTGTGACAGGGAGTACAGTGGGGGTCATTTAGTCGACGCCTATGTTCTCTGGAGACTTAGAGGCAGATGCTTTGGATATTTCATGTCCCACGAGTATCAAGAGGAGAGACGTATATCACGGCTGAGGTCCGTATTAATGTGACAAGACATTATATGACAATAGGCCTTATTTAGGAGGACGCTCACCTCTGCGGGTGATACTTCACCCAGAAGAGGAATTATATTCCATCCGCTGGCAAACCTGTTATGAGTTGGGGAACTGTCAAAGTTGAATTGGTTCAGAAATTCTGTTGATTTTGATTTTACTCTATTTAAAATACTTCTTTCGAACCAAAACCAAAATAATCTCATGACGCGCGTTTCGCTAACGTTGACATCATCGTGACAGAACATGCGTCGAAAGATAGTATTTTTTGTTCTGGTATGAAAAAAACGTTTTCATTTCACGCCTGAGAATTCAATTCTACCAGTCATGATTTTGATCTGCTTATTTAATTCGTTTTATTTCATTATCTTAGTGCACATCACCAAAATCTTGCCTCGTTTGGAAAATTTTGTTATATTATTTTGAATAGTTGCTTGACTTTTTTCCTTCTAAAGATGTACACGTACTTTTGGGGTACATGGGAAAAATTCCGAGCACACACAAATTCGAAGTGAAGAACATACGAATGGAATTCCTTCCCAGATGAAACACGAAAGAACACAAAGTAGCCTTGCGCAGCACCTATAAATTATTGATAATATCACTTATTATTCTCTATTTTCCTTTGGTGGAGCGTAAGTAACACCATATCGATCATCAATTAGCACGAAGAAAAATATGAGTATTGCTCTCGATGGCTACACCGCAGCCGCGTCTCGCTGTAACTAACCATAACCTCTAATTTTCCTAATTACCAGGTAATCATTCGACTCAGACGGGTAGACGAACTTGTCTGACACATTTAAATTGTAGAACAATTACGTCTCTTTTATGAAACGAGAACGAGGCATTTTTTTCGGAAAGTACGCAGATATAGTGGGTAATTAGGGTAATGAGAGACTAATCATTAATTTTTGCTTCAGGATGATCGTCTGATGACAATAATGAGCTGAATTTGCAGAAGCAATTAACGAAATATCATTATTAAATGTTGCAGTGATGTTACTTAGGATTTTATGATCGACGATTTATAGAGACAGTTTTCAAATTGTACATCTACATTTTTTGCCAGCACATGGTGAATGTTATATACGCTCTGTATGAACTCTATTGCAATCAATAAAGGCAAATGAACAAACATGGTTGTTTTGTTATTTTAGGCTAGAACTTTTATGAATCCACGGAAGAGATTGGCCGCAAAATCATCAGATCTTATATCACTTGACTTTTTTCACCCGAATAATGAAATACACCAAACTGAATTACATTTACATGGCCTGAAAACCCACATGCATTACTGATTCCGTTAGATTAAATAGATCAGAAATGTTGAGTGGAGTCTCTCTCTCTCTCTCTCTAATTTTGTTGGACGTTGCTTCCCACTCGGGCAGCGGTTTCGTTCGAAGCAATTCTTTCTTGTCTAACTTTTTTACGATGAAAACAATTTTTTTTATGATCTCCTTCTGCTCGGGAGACCTTTGGGTTTTTGAATTCACATACAGACCCCTTTACGTGGTTATCCGAACCACCCTGGCCTGGATACCGTCGTGAATAAAAGATGCCCTCACTTCACATTTTTGTCTAATCTTTCACATAAACTTTAACATCTTTGCACAATAGACAATCACAACATAAATAGAAGCCATACGATAGCACGTGGAATCTGCGTGCTTCTTTGTGGACGGACGTTATCGGCACGTCCGTTCACTATCACGTTTATTTTCCTGAGTGGAGTCAGATATTTCCAAAACAGTTTGAAATTATCATATTCATTTTTTCAAGAAGGCCATGAATACATTTGTTCAAGAGATATCTTTCAAATCGTAATGTATTTGAATTTGCGACAATTTAGTTCAGCTTCTGAGTGAAAGATGTCAGAACCATATAATTTCCTTCATGAAATTATATAGTTCATTTTGATTTCATGACAGTAGCGTATCTGTCCTGAATACTGATGGATACTGTTATACTGATGAATTTAGAATATTCACCACAAATATGGGTGTAAGTTGAATGGTTCCATTATTATTTGTAATATGGTTAGTGTATAAACAAAAGTAATTTACATTTAATGTTTAGTACTTACCATGAGAACCAGAGGGCGATGACAGTACGATGTCAGTATTTAATGTGAGTATCAACAGAATTGGGTAGGTTGCAGCAGCTATTAATCATATATCATATTAAATACTATTATCATACCGTCATCGCCCTCTGGTGGTCAGGGTAAGTACTGAAACTTTTACGTGACACAAAAATGTCACTTCTGCGCGTCTATGGGCTTTGTATTCTTTGGTGCATATGTTAAAAGTTACACTCAGTACCATGTACAAGTTCCTTAATACACATCAATAATTATTATCTCACTTACTTTCACAGTTGTTTTCGAAATATGATCCAATTCTTTCTCCATTATCGATGAGTGGTCTTTCAGCATTCAAATACGTACTGGGTCCATCTGGTAGGGTTTTGTGGTCTAAATGGAACAATTGACAGTTGTACTGTGTACCTTGCGGTGGACCCCTGGAATCAATTTCAATAGTAGGTAGTGGCTGAACAGAAAGTAACTACATTGAATTTTATATATACTGAGTGATATTAAAATAAAATCACTTAGTAATAACTGAACTGTTTTATTGATTTTTGGCATTCATGTTTTCTATGGTGAGACACGCAAACGAACAAAGATGGGTGAGTCAAAATCAAGTATCTGTATCTGTAGAGCAGGGGGGGTGAGAGTAGGCCCAGAGTACTTAGGCCACAAGTGACCCATTGTACATTCTTCCGAGGAGTTATCCTCCTAGGTCATCGCCCATCCTGTCTTTTCCAAGAAGGTGGACAGGTCTCTGGGAGACCTTCCACGGGTCCAAGACTCGTCGAACATACACTCTCTCATTGACGACAGCTCCGTGCATTCGCATAGGACACGTCTGACAGTTTCATTTTTCTGTTCACATATCCTACGTACAAGTGTGTCCACTAGCCCCATATTGTGGAGATGTTTCATTAGTTGACAGTGGCCAGTCAGAAATCCTACTGTAAAGCGTAGATTTTTCCTGGTTATCGCCAGATATTTCTTCGGCGCCAGCTTCCCAGGGTCGCCAAGGGTGATTCTGGCAAGATTGCATCTTTAGGGAATGGAGCATGGGTGTGATGTTTGGCTAGTTCTGCAATTGTCGAAGTCATCAGGTCGTAGGTGCCACTGGGTCTTAAAATTCTTAGTCCAGCCGCTTCCTTGGCTAAAGAGTCAGCAATGTGATTACTTTCACTCCTGCTGTGCCCTTTGATCAACCTCAAGATAATGTCATTATCTACCGAGGCTTTGGCTAAATCTTGGTGGCACTCTAGTACTAGCCCTGGGGTAACACGTTGTCTGTTCAAGACTAATAGGGCTTTTCTGCTATCAGTGCAGATTGTTGTGTTTTTGCCAGAAATTCCTTTCCTGGTTCAGAATTCAAGTAAAATCAATGGAAAATCAATCAAAACCAATCAACTCCTTGATGCGTTATTCACTCATTTGAACGCCTAGTACCTGTACCTCATGACGATAGTCCATCAAAGTCAGTATATAATGGGCTGAACTCAATAATCTTCTACCCATGATATCCTAAAAATGCCCAATATGTGAGAGATCTGGAGATCGAGGTGGCTAGATCAATCTGACTAGGTGTTTTTGAAACTATTTTAAGGTAACCTTAGCCACATGCGGTTGAGCACTATCTGGTTGGAATAGTGGAAAGGTATGCTAGAAGACGAGTAATCTGTCAATACTTCTTGCACGTAACTGTCATATTGCCTCTTACGGAAATCAAAGTGGATTCACTATCACGAGCAATCTTCCTTCAAAATATATATTTTCTTATTACAAATCTCACAGAATCTACTCTTCTGTCATACAAAATGATAAAATGATAGTTTCTACAATTGTGATCATTTTATAAAAAGCAGGTTATTAAAAGACACCAACATATCGATATGCATTTTCTCTTCTTGCCACGAAAAACATGTACACCAGGAATGAATGAAATATTTCAGTTACTAACTGAGTGTTCTTATTTTAATGTTATAGTATAGTATAGTATATAGTATATAGTATATAGTATAGTATATAGTATAGTATAGTTATACTCATTTAACTATTTACACTTTTGAACTTTACACACTGGATGCAACATTTTGGTTTCAATTTATTTCGAATGTGGTACACACCCGAAATTTTTTAAAGATGTATGTGAATAAAATATTTACTCCTGTACTGAATATTTCAAGTTGACTGTATCGTGAGGAGAAAATTAAAACACCTTGAAATGAATTTCTATACAGAGTTGTCGATAATTCTGGGTTGATGATTTATCGAAATACCTTGAAAAATGGTCAGACACGCAAAGCAAAACATTATATTAGACAATATAGACAATACCCTTCTATATTTATCTTTGTATTCTCATCAGGAAGGTATTATAGTAGGTATTGTTGAACTCCTTTTTTAGAAGTTTTGTATGCATTGAAATAAATAATAAAGTAAGATGTAAGTTGAAAATGGAAACCATCGAGGAGAGATACATACGTATAAGGAAATCAATTTCGAAATATTAATCTCTCCCAACTGCCTACACAGTGGGCTCTGGTAAACGTCTATCGAAAAACTAGTTCCCTGGCTAATACCCGACTAAGATGGAGTTGTTACAAGTAAACAATCTTTTTCTCAGACGAATGTTTCATATATGTAGCGGAGTCATGTTGAAATTGATAGAAGTCCCAGACACTTGCTGTCTGGGCAGGATTTTTCTTGTACTGACGAAACCGCGGCGGTCTGTAAGTGATCTACTTGAATAATTTCAGCATGGTGCAGCTGGATAAACGAGAAACATCTGCGAGACTAGCCTCTGTGAGGAATCTTGCATAAATGTCTGTCGGATATATTTCATGGTATTAGCCGGGGAAGTAGTTGATTTCCGACAGTGTAGGTAGTTGGGGAAATATTTATTATGATAAAAACAAAAAGTGTCTGTGAGTTTTGTTCTGTGAAATATCCAAATTCAATTGGTATTGAGATTCTAATAATTTTGTGTTCATTGCATTTTATTCCCTTTATTTTTGCTATCAAGAAAGGTGAGAAATCGTTGCTATTTAAGGAATTAGCAATGACGATATATTTTCTTCAGCAAAGTAACTACCTCAAGGACTAGTGCTTGGCCTGTTCTTATTTACTAATTGAACACTAATTAAATACTATTTCTTGGCACTTCTCAATTATTGTCGAAAATAAAATGTACTCTGAACTGACACAAAAACATTTCATACAAGTCAAAATCCATCCGTTTCCTTCTCTCTCTCTCTCTCTCCACGTATATCTCTCATGCATATCAAATCGCAATTTTTATATTCGCTCGACGCCTATCTGCAAACACGTCACGCGTGATGTCTATGGGAATAATAATTTCACGTTACCTGTACAAGAATGACCTGCAGAGGAATTCATTTTCGATTTCGCATGCTAGTTTGCAAGCAGCCTCTCCGGTCACTTGGAGTTCTTTGTCCGTGTAGTAGTGGAGACTCGCGTACTGCGCTACCTTGTCGTCGGCTACTCCTATCCTCGGGGTTTGGAAGACTCTGGTACCTGCAGAAGAAGGAGAAAATTGTCATTGGTATTCGTGGTGGAGCAAACGTCCGTGAGGTGCGTCCGATTAGCCATAAAAATATCGAGACAATGTTTTGTTAATTGCCTTTTACAAGTCTCTAACTCTGGACATCAATCAAATGAAGGATAATAAACCTATCACTATTCATCTGATGAGGAACAAAACATAACTATTGAAAAATATGCTTCTATTGTTGAAATCAGTAATAATTATTTTGTGAAGGTGAAAATTTGGTGGTCCAAAATCGAGAAACTGTGAGAAACATTGTGAACGTAGTACGATTTCTTGAAAGACACTTTTTTTCATTACGTTTTAGATTCATTGTACTTAAAACGCTCTGTACGCTGTAGATTATACTCATTTGGAAAAACCACCCCGAGAAGTTTATTTCATCGTCTGAATACGGCGATGATTTTTTATTAAAATTATAGTGAAACAGCTGGTTGATGAAAATTTTCAAAGTTTTTTTTGCCTTTTTCAAGTATAAGTTGAACTCTGGCGGTTTGAAAACAATGGATTTGTTTTACTGTAAAAATATTGTTAGCTACATTCAACAAAAACATATCTTCTATATCTTCTATATATATTATATATCGCGGATATAAACTAAAAAAGAAAGGCATTGCATTTTCTGATAGGTTTTTCCTTAGTACTATAACTTTTCTTTTATACCACGTGAAAGGAAATAATTCAATCAAAAAATAACAAATAGATAATTGTTAAAAAAATTATCCAAAAACTAGATAATTTTTTGGTGTCTCATCGATTTGAAATGTTATATTGAATATTTCGATTTCAAAAAAGTAAAGCTCGACAGGAACACAAAAAAGTTTCCATCAAATATCGTGAAAACGAATAATTTTTGTAGGACAATTTGTAATTTTTCTCGTAGAACTACAGATTATGTAAAAAATAGTTTATACCAAAGTTTCCCAACCTTTTTTTTCTGGTGTACCACTTTAAAAGTCAAAATTATTTTGCGTACCATTTAGTCTCCTGTAGATACTTATGGATGGAATATGTACATTATTTATTATTTTGCTAACCTAACCAACCTATTTTCCAACGATGAATATGAAAAATAAAATTCTGTGTAGTGTTAAAATACTTTATTATTTGATATGAACAAGGAATTCATAAATATAAAATACAACAAAAATATAGTGCAATACTTCAATGACAAGGCTGAGCTTGATAATTAGAAGTCAACTTGGCAATGTCTGGATTAATATTGCTCAATCATAAACGAAGATCATTGTTCACACTAATAAGTTTATTCCGATACTAGTTTTTCAGGTACACAAGTGAAGATAATGCTGTCTCGTAGAAGTAGGAAGTTGAAAATGGAATTGAAAACTTTACTGCTTTGTCAGCTATTTGTTCGTAGTCCGCACGTCATTTAACACAGCAGTTCATGAGCAACATTTTTGAAAACTTTCGCTGTAGTTCTAAGTCACAATTCAGTTCATAATACTGTTCATTTTCTGTCGCAGTAAAGTTTTCTGACGCCATTTCTATATCAGCAAACGGGTTTTGGATCCAGGAATATTTACTGAAGTCTTCAGGAAAATACATGTTGTAGCTTTGAATCAAACCAAGACAGTGTGTTTTGATGTCCGTTAGAAGTGCAGGACTCAGTTTGAGGTCCCGAAAAGGAGTTTTATAATTTACTTCTTCCAACGAACATAGCCACAGTTCATTTGCAGAGCAGTTTTTTAATTCAAAGTTTTGTCAGACAAAACACGAAAACTTCATGGCGCATCTCAATCAAACGTGTCCTTAGAACGTCACCAGGTACCACGCAGTAGCTTCTGCGTACCACTAGTGGTACGCGTACCACAGGTTGGGAAACAACGGTTTATACAAAAGCTGTAGATCGTTACATTTCCTACAACTTTTTCATTGTACCCTTCCCAAAACGAAGTTTAGTTTCGGTGAAAATTAGGAAAAATCATTTCCCTCCCCTAAAATTCACACCATTTCATCTTCCCTACCTACTTTGTATTAGTATTTTCGTGCTGTTGTTAATTTTATCCTGTTCAAAACTTGTTTGCATTGACCTTAACAGGCTTTGACTTTGAATTTCTCACCTTTGCACGCCTGGTTGCCCTTCAGACACAGGTTCTCGAAGTAGTCGACTCCCTGCGCGTCCACGAACTGGACGAATTGACCGGCAGTCCTACGGTCAGTATCGCTCAGCTGACATTGCAGCGTCACATAGTTGTACTCTGCGGACCGGCACGTGAAGCGATGCTGAAACAAAAACAAGATTAGATTCCGAAGCGATAGCAAACGGCTGGGCGATTTGTCAATGTTGTCTTGTTTTTTCGAAAAACGGAGGCGCGCTTCATTAGCTGCCAATTAGCGGAAACCGCCAGCGGCTATGAAGAGTTTTTTGATGGTCTTGGACACTGATCGTGGGAAAGAGAAGGAAATACATTTTTGGTAGTTTCACATACTTTTCTTCATCAGGGTATAGGTAGCTGTTCTGTTATTATCACTGTTAAGAAAATTTTGTGAAATCTATTTTGAATTTTGTACCAAACCACCCTATACTATTTTTTCATATAGATAATACTATTTTCTGTTTAGAGAGTTGTCAATTTTTGCAAATGTACTAACATCAATAAAAAGTAAAAAAGTTTTTGCCTATAAATCGCATTGTTGTTGGGGTTTGCAGTAATCGCTGTACGAACACTAGATACACATTTGACGATTTCCATTGAACTGAGAGAACTGGAGTTAAACGGGTAGGTTTTTTTCTTTTTGGCGACCGTGACAGGACAACTGTCATTGAGACTGATCGACCACACAATTGCAGTCGCGTTCCAGCGAACTCAAGCCGCCCATAAGAAATACTGTACTACACGTAGACGGGCGTTCACAAAAGTCAAAACGGACGTCTGCAGTCAACTTGCTGCTGATCTCCGCCGAGATGTCATCGCGGCATCCGTCGTACACTATCCACAAACTTGCAGTCGTACTGAACCGCGTACACCGTGGTGTATTTTTTTTCATATTCGTCTCATAGCATTCACTTTTTGATGTCAGTTGCCGCACTGCAAGTGCTGTTACTATGACCGCAAGTCGATCACAAAAATGTGGTTTGGTCAACCGCGTGCAGTCAACGTGACCACAATGTTGTGGTTGCCTCAACTGCAAATATGTGGTC
>WOGN01005976.1:0-12763 GCA_015342105.1 Leptinotarsa texana
GTATCAATCGTATATATAATAATGGGCTGAAAATGGCTGGTGGAAGCTAACACACCATGAACAAACCATTTTTGATATGTTTATTCTTATAACGAAGCTATTTTTCGAAGTTTTAGACCGTAGTCCGCAGGTTTTTATACCTGAAGTTGCGAGTTATTGTTCCCGTTGTTTCTAGCGCAGAAACTATAAAGCTGGTATTTGAGACCGGTTTCATATTATTATAGGTGAGCATAGCTTAGTTTCTCTTAATAGGATTACCCGACCTTGTTTGTGTACAATTAAGGACAGGTGGCTAGATTTTATCAAAATTCATTGCCTCTTCTTTTCTATCAAAACTAATCCTGTTTTTTTAAATTTCCATTGCCTCTCTTTTTACTCTTGACTAGCAATTTCGAGTTGTATCGAGTGTATTTTTGAATGAGCTAATGTGATTGCCTTCTTTCCTGAGAGCATGTTCAGCTTCAGCTGATTTATCGGTTTGCGTATTTTCGACCACAGTCAAAACAAATGTACTGGGTTAGCAACACCGGAACTTTAGCTATAAAAACAGTACTAGATCTGATTTCGTGACCTTGAACAGCAAATTTGAGACTATGAGTTTTTGATGACAAATAATCCCACCTGGAACATTTTGATGTTCTTTCACCTGCTGCACATTGGTTTAGATAGCGATCAATCAACAAGCCCGAAAGAGCAATCACTGTTAATGAAAACCATATCGTGGACTAAGGAATTTCTGCTGCTACCACTGACACATTCATCCACAATCAAAATGAACCCTCATCTAATTGATGAAACTCGAGGCGACTAATCACGCTAGACTTGCCCGGTATGTTCCTCGGCACATCATAGGTGGCTATGCCAAAGTTGCGGCTTCGGTGAGGAATCCCTTTTGACATTCTCAGTTTCCACCGAAGAATGTGGTGGGTGACATTAATGTGTGCTACCACTTCAAATGAGGATTTCAAATTACATCACAGCTAGGGTCGGATACCAGGAATTATTGGGAAGTAAGTTCATATGATGTGACTGCAGGTGGTTTCAAATATTCTTCAGGAATAGTAAATCGAATAGATTTTTAGGTGTTTATCAAAAATGGTCAGATAAATAAATGCACACGCAGGGTGATGCAGGATGAAAATGAATATTTGTTTACAACAAGCTCTTTGAGGAATATGATTATTTTTAGCTGTGCTATGATAATAACTTTGGATAGAGTGGAATAACTTCACTTCTTTGATTGACGACTTGTTTATTTTGTGGAAATTCATGTTCACCAATAATTTGGTACCTACATTTTGTATACCTGTAATATCCATAAACATAACAAAACAAAGCTTTTGATGGAATGTAGGTTTTGAGAACTGAATTATAGATTCAGGGGAGGACTATTATTTAGATCAAGTTGTTCGTTGAAGACAATAGAATTGGGATTTTTCTTTCCATAGATTCCAACAGATTCATCATTTTCCCTTTTTCGCATGTGAAAAGGATCTTTAAATTATCTTTATCTATTTTATGTTTCGAATTTGAAAGATGTTCGTATATTAACGATTTTTTATCAAAAATGACATGTTCATGGTACCTTTTATCAAAATTTCTACCAGTTTGGCCTGTATATATGGCGGGGCATTCACCACATTCTAGTCGATATATACCAGATCTCTTCCCTTTGTCCAATTTAGGTTTGGCATTAGATAATCCGTTTTCTAAATTTCCTTTGGATGTAAGGGATGTTTGTAGATTGAATTTTGAGAGATAATTTTTAATATTCTCGGAGATTCTACCTGAATAATTGATACTAACATATTTGTGTTGTGGTCTTGTGGAAATTGAATATTGTTCTTTCATTATTGATTTTTGTTGATATTTCATTATAATGTTATTGAATAGAGTGGTAGGTATTTTGTTGTTAACTGCTATTTGTTTGATGATTGCGATTATATTTCGGAGGGTTTGATCAGAAAGGGGTATTGTGAAAGCCCTATGTGGCATTTACCTGAATGCAGACAATTTCTGTGAAATCGGTTTAAAATATTCAAAAGGTATTGTGCAATCTGTGAATGTGTTTTTTCGAAAAATGTTAAAGTCGAGTTTATCATTGTTTTTGGATATTATCAGATCTAAAAAATGTATCTCATTGTTCTCTTCTGTCTCTACGATGAATTTGATCTTATCATGTAGAGTATTGAGGAATTTCAAGTAATGAGATATTTGTCTAGTTGAACCATCGAAGCCTACTGATATGTCATCTACATATCTAAACCAGAATACAATATGTTTATGGGAGAGTTATTCAAAATAACTGTTTAAGTCGTTATCCAAACGGAACTAATCATTTCAAATAACCTCAATATCATTGATAATCCAACATTACAGAGACACAAGCTAACAATTATGATAAAGAAAGCAGAACATTCACCTGCAAATAATAAAGTCGCGAAGACAGTGAAAACCATATCCAAGAAGGCAGAAGAAGATGAACTAATTTTCACCAGAGCAGATAAAGGTAACGGCATAGTATGTCTGAGTAAACAACAATACGATTCAAAAATGCAAGAAATTATAGAACAATTAGACACCACAGAGTTGAAAAAAGACCCCACAAAACCCTTCACACTCCATCTGAAAAAAAATCTTGAACATTCTACGTGCCTTTTCCTCATAGCATGGGACAAGAAGAAGACTACTTGCATGAACCCCCATCCACCTGAAATGTATGGACTAATTAAACTAGACAAAGATGGTTACCCAGCCAGACAGGTAGTTTCATATACCAATATTATAATATAACCCCTAATTATGAGCTGTCGAAATTCTTAAATTGCAAATTCAGGGAGATTACTAATTTCAAACCTTCTCACACTATACTAAATTCTATAGACTTGACAAACAAACTCAACAACATAAAAATTAACAATAACATTAAATTAGTATCGTTTGATACCAAGAACATGTTTTCAAATATTCCAACAAATGAATGCCTTCTCCTGATAAAAAACAAATTAGATAGACATAATACTAACCCATATGTCAACTGTGAACTGTTCAACACGTGTTTAAAACAAAACTATTTTAACTTTAATAACACATTTCAAATACAAAATTCAGGCCAACCGATGGGATCACTGATAAGTCCGTTACTAGCTGATATCTTCCTAAACAATTTAGAGAATAATCTAATTTTCAATAACCCTCTTTCCCATAAACATACTGTATTCTGGTTTAGATTTGTAGATGACATATTAGTAGGCTTCGAGTAGGCTTGAAATTACTCAATAGTCTACACGATAAGATCAAGTTCACCGTAAAGACATAAGAGAACAATGAGATAAATTTTTCAGATCTGACACTATCCAAAAACAATGATGAACTCGACTTTAACATTTTGCAAAAAAAACACATTCACAGATGGCACAATACCTTTTGACTCTTTCAACCCGATCTCATAGAAATTGTCTACATTCAGGTCAATGAAACACCTTTCACAATACACCTTTCCGATCAAACCCTCCGAAATGAAATCGCAATCATTTAACAAATAGCAGTTAACAACAGAATACCTACCACTCTAGTAAACAACATTATAATGAAATATCACAACAAAAGTCAATAATGAAAGAAGTATATTCAATTTCCACAAGAAGAGAACACAAATATGTTAGTATCAATTATGTCGGTAAAATCTCCGAGAATATTAATAATTATCTCTCAAAATTCAATCTACAAACATCCTACATATCCAACGGAAATTTAGGAAACAGAATATTCAATACTTATGATGTACTGTTTGGAACATTTGGTGTAGTAATGAATATTACTGGAGTTTTTTCCCCAACACCAAATCTTTATTTTTATACCTCGATACGTGTTTCGATCACCAAGTGATCATCTTCAACAGGAAAATAAAACTCTTGAAGATGATCACTTGGTGATCGAAATACTTGTCGAGGTATAAAAATAACGATTCATTCAAGTATCGGTTGTTTCATTATATTTATGAATATTTTAAAATTGATAATCCATTATGATTTTTGAAGGTAAGAAATATATGATTGCTTTCTTCCTTTTTAGGAAAATTCCAACACATTTTTCTGTAAAGATAGGTTACTAGAAAGCCAGAATCTTTCTTTGCCGAAAACTAATTTCCCCTATAAACTGGAGCAGATAGTATTTGGAAGGAATTTGAGCTGTACTGTTGGAGATTTGAACTTCCATTGCTGTACCGTATTGCTATACTGAAAAGTGGTTGATTGTTGTCAGGTTGCAGACTTCCCTAGTTCAGAAAAGTTGAGTTCAAGAAGCTGGAAATATTCGAATATTGACAAAATAAAAATAAATTCAAACTGTGTTGAGAACGTTAAAAAAATAATGTATTTGTACAATCTGGAATGAATCTTCAAAAAATGAAAGCATTTATCGAATCGAAATGAATTATTCCAAAAAATTCAAAAAACATCAGTTTCAATTTTATCATCATTAAACTTCATACAGTGTGGAAACCCCTGTCGGAATAAAATCTTTATCCTCTCTAGTAAAAATCCTTCGGTCATCAATTTCTATTCAGTTAAAACGCACTGCATTCAAGTAATAGACATTCTAATTTGTAATGTTGCCCAGTTCATCTTTTTGAGAATAAATTACGCAAATTGAGTCATAGTTCTGCCAGGACTGCCGTTATCTGGAATCTAATTTGGGAACTTAATCAAATAATAGCATGAAAAGGCCTGCTGCATTCTCAGCGGAAATGCTAATTCTGTTACTAACTTCGGATGTCTGACAGAAGACACTAGTGATTCCCATATAACTATACAGACTGGATTATTGATATTCTGATTATAATGTTGATTTGTTTTTCTAGGTTTCGATCTGTGTTCTGTGTGTTTGATCCTCACTAGTATTATTTCCTTAGTCTGTCATGCAAATAAGTTTAATATATTTTTGTGCACGTTGACACTATGTGTTAGGAATCACCCGTTAAAGTAAGACGTTAATCATTAGCTCGCACAAGTTTCGACTTCTGAGGGTATTCGTTCGTAGATTTTTTTTAAATAGAATTGAAACAATTCTGGTGCAAAAATAATGAGAGATATCTGCTGTTGAAATATGCATTCCAATGACAAAACTCAATGGCAAATTAATAAAAAAACTCACAAATTCTATTGATAGAAGCTCTATAATTTTCATTTTCATGAAGAACAAAGCATTTTTGTTCAAGAAAAATATTGAAAAATATTGGATTTGAATGTAATAGACTATTGAAAGAGAAATTATACTAATTATTGAATGTATGTAAACTGTATTTTCCAGTGTTCCCCATAAGAATGTATCAATAACACTTAAGTCTGGCCACCTTGACGGCCCATTATTGCTTATCCATTCATCACCAAACCTTTCAGTTAGGAAATTAGATACTCGTCTACTAGTGTGTGGTGTAGCACCATCATGTTGAAACCAGGTGTTGTTATACTTAGCCAAAAGTATATCATCCAAATATTTTTTGAAAATCGACATCAAAAACTGGTGATAGGTTTCTCCATTCAGAATTCTGTCAAATAAATGAGGACCCAAAATTCTATCTTTGTAAATTCTTGCCCATACAGTAATACTAAGTCGCATTTGAGGTCAAATTTTTCGGAACTGCCTGGGCTTGTTTATGCTCCAAACGTGTTCGTTATTTCGGTTGTTTATCCCACAATTCGTAAAAGTGCTTTCATCTGTCCAAATTATATATTCCAGGAAAACAGGAAAATCGGGTATTCTTATTAGGCAATTACCAAATTCTAATCGCCTTTGGGGATCACATGGATGCAATGTTTGAGATATGTGTATTTTGTAACATTTCAAACCGCCTTTTGGAGATGTTTCCAAGCACTTGTATGAAAAATATTCATTTCGGAGGAAATTTGACGTGTAGATTTTCCCGGGTTCACGTTTATCTCATCCCAATTTCTTCATTCGTGAAAGCCATTTTTCGCCAAAAATTCAATAATTTGTACATTAACAAAATGTCATTGAGTGCACAAATTGAAAGTCAAATTTAGAAACATCAAAGTCAAAGCCTATTATGATGGGATTTTCCAAACAAAATGATAACTTATAATACATAATTGAAAAGGTAAAATCTGGTTCTATTCAAAACAGAAAGAATCCAATGTAGTGCTCATGAGAAAATATAAAGTTGATCATGGTGGCCGGAAGACGAAACGTCGGATATCAAATCTGAAAACACCATTATGTAGCAGGGAAAAAGTGACACTGTGGAAGTGTAATTTAATTTCGAATCCTTCAAAAAATAATGCCACAAAAAATCAAAACCATTTTCCGGAATTTCTGTTTTTTCCGGATTTCTGCGTATATACTCGGAATTTCAGAACTTTCCCGACATCATATTGTTAGTGAGGTAAATGCACAACTTTAACCCAATTTTATAATCTTCGTATCTCTCATAGTTTTCGTGATCCCAATGGTCAGGATCGAATTTGAAACACCCTGTATAAATTTTTCCAATACGCGTTCCACTACAGAGTAGTTTTAACACGCTTTATATTAGCTTCACATGTATATATGTATGCATGTATGTATGTTTGTTTGTATGTATGTTTGTTTGTAACTCTCCAGCTCGGGATCTGTATTGACAAAATTATCGGCATTAATGCTTTATCTATTCTCGGGCAGATAGCGCTGTACGTAACTATCAATTATTGCTTGATCTGTTTGCGGGCAGATGGCGCTGTACTTAACTATCAATTATTGTTCAAGTTATTCGCGGGCAGATGCCGCTATACGTAACCTCCTTGATAGGTTGTTCAAAAGAAAATCAAAATAAGAAACATATTTTGAGAATTATAAGTGTTAGCGAAATTTTGTACTGCAGATGAAATATTTAAATATTTACAATTACTAGTGATTCAGTACAGAAAAAAGTTTAGAACGAAACGGTAGATACATTTTAAAATCTAATTCGATTATTTGAAATCAAACCAAAATATGGATTTCAACTATGAAAAGTTTATCGTAAATTGTACACCTAAAAAATCAGTTACTCAAATATTTAAAAAAATCTAAGAATTAGAATTAAGGAGCTTGACATACATATCAAATCAAAAGATTGATTTGAAAAATGAAATTATTCACTGAAAAAATATTTTTAGTTCATTATTTTGAATGAAACTTCAAATCAAAACATCAAGACTGAATTGTTTTTTGAAATTTTTACTGCAAATTTTCTCTTCACTTCGAAACAAATTTTACAAATGTCCGCCCTCTGTTGGAGACTTACTGCATCTCAGTATTACTATAGAATTCAAGACCTCAAACTTTATTATGTTGTTTGAGAGGAATTTTATATTCGTGCACCGTCTGTTAAAGATTTATAATTCTAGTGACTAGAATTTAAAAAAACTAAAAAGTAAAAAATAAATATAGTTCGAAAAAATAATAAACACGATTATAAAGAACATCGAACTAAAAAGTTAAAAATATTTTTTTAAATAAGCATAAAACAATAAAGATCGAAAAATACTTGTATTATTGTAAAAAAAGCGTGGGCGCTTTGTGCCATATTTTTGTATATCAGACACCGGTTTCTTTTTTCACAATAATACTAGTATTTTTCGATCTTTATTGTTTTATGTTTATAAAAAAATATTTTTAACTTTTTAGTTCGATGTCCTTTAAAAGCATATTTTTTAGTTTTTTTAACTATATTTATTCCACGAAAGGGTCCTTCGGAAATGCAGAGTACCCGATGTTTCATTTTTCGTGATAAGACAGATAGTTCATCTGTCTAATGGGTTTTCATCTTTTTTTATCAGAACTGACAATAAATTTGTTCTCTTTTACCAATTCTCATAAATATTTCTGATATTTTTTGTGTTGTGATCCATGATACAGTAACCTCACAAACACACGTGACTTGTTGTCAAACCTTATCATATCAGTGATTTGATCTCACTTTCTTGAATAAGGGATTGATGTTTCTATGCAGGTTCCCAAAAACCCAATTAAATCTATGATATCTAATGAAAAATTAGCGCACTCAGGCTACTTTGTTGAAAGTGATGAAGCCTCAAATTGAAGCAGAATGTTTGTTGTATTTGCAACAGTTGATTCGCCGACTTTCTAAATGAAACGTATTTTTGAAGACTGCATAATAAGTTTCAATACATTTGAAATAGTTACGTATAATACCAAACTGGACGTTATATCGTTCTTTTTTAATGACTTTAATGAACAGAAAATATTTTTATTTTCCTTAGTAGTTTTTGCGAAACCGCGAGAGATCGCCAACTCTATTTCAATAATTCACATAAATGTTATGACCGTGACTATTATAATCGTCCAGGAATATTTCAATGAATTATATACATTTGTTTTTATTACTCACCGCATTTACAAACAACAGACTATTAGTCAATACTTAACTACCTACTTAATTCAATCTGACCTTGACTACAACGTATTTTACAGTATGGCTCGCGAACCTTTCATTCCTAGGCAATGATCAGATGACTTCTATACGAAGTCCATTTCGATGGAGATCTTCAAATTTGGAATCCTCACATTTTATTTGTTTCATTAATCAATTCTCTCAATGATCTGCTGTGGTTGACGTCTCGTTCCCCTGATTTACATACCTCGATAATTTTCAAATTTTGTAAAAACAATGGAAAACTGCTGACAATATAAAAACTGAATATTTTCAACACAATTATATATGTTATTCATTTCACAAAGGTGAACGTCCTTCATTTGTGTAGTACATGTACAACATTCTATTTTTGACACCATATGTTCAAGTAGAAATGGCAGATGTTGGTCGTTTTCCTTGCCTTGGCAGTGGAACTAGAGAATATAAAAAAGTATGTCATATTGAAAGGGGGAAATTGTCATGCATTTGATGCTAGAATTAAATACTTTTTCATTTGATTACACACACACATACGTTCCAATATTAATCTATTTACATTCGACTTACGTTTTTCACAGCTGTAAAAAACTACTTTTGATGCAGGTTTTGATGATTTCTGAACTGAAATTAAAAAGACAATAAAATATTACTTCTGGGTATGTTCATTTGTAATGAATAGACTCAAAATTCACTTGTCCGATTTTCAAAGTTGTTTTTCAATATAAACCTAATATTATAAGCGAGTAACCTACGAGTTATCATCAAGAAATGAGATGAATTTTCAATTTTCTCAAAAAATATTTATTTAATCATCAATTTTTATTTTTTTCCCGTCAAAGTAGTCCCACGTAGATATAATACACTCATGCTATCGTTTTTTCCAATCCTCTAGCAGTTCTGATATGCACTTTGGTATGTCCTAGAACTCTCTCAGCGATTCGGATTTTATATTTTAAATCGTCGCAAAACGCCGTCCTTTCATGGGTTTCTTCGATGTTGGAAATAGGAAAAAGTCGCAGGGCATCAAATCTGGTGAATACGGTGGCTGACGTATCATTGCAGTTGTTGTTTTTTGAGCCAAACAATTACCAACAAGCAAAGATGAGCGAGTAGGTGCGTTTTCGTTATCCAAAAGTCATAAAATGTTTTTGCACAATACCGGGCGTTTTCTTCGTATTGATTCTCGCTAACGGCGCATAAGTTCAAGATAATACTCCTTATTAACCGTACGACCATGTGACAAGAACTTCTGGTGTACTACGCCACGCTAATTGAAGAAAACATTGAGCAAAACCTTGACATTTGGTCGAACTTGTCGTGCTTTTCTTGGTCTTGGATCTCCTGAGCTCTTCCATTGTACGATTGGACTTTGATTCCCATGTCACATATCCATGATTCGACACCGTTGATGTTATTCAACAAGCTGAACATGCTAAACAGCTGTGAACATATGTTCGAGACATAAAAATGAAAAATCGCTGATCGAATGTGAGTAGCCCGTGAAATTTGAACATTCGCCTTATTTTTTTTTAACAAAAATTGGAACAAATAAACCTATAAAAGTCATTACTTGGCGTGCATGCCAGGACAGGTAGCTAACAAAAAGTGGCATTGAAACATCTGACTATATCAGTCCTCAAGCCTTTCTAAATTCACCAACTCAGAAACAATTTAAGAGACTGCTTCTTTCATTGAACGTTTTCGAATTGAAAAGGTTTCTGAAGTATTCAGATAATTTCTCCGACACAGTGAAAATAATCACAGTATTTAATATTAACGTATTTATTTATTGATTATCCATTTAACATATAAGTATGTATAGGATTTGTCCAGCAATGAAGAACATATGAAAACGTAGTGTCCGTATCAATATAAAAACACTCTAAAATGAACACATAATATAAAATACAATACAAAAGAAAACTATTTTATGATATAAAAAATTCATCTAGGATATAAAAACAACTATCAATTGAATACTTTTGCAGATTCATTAATTTTTTTGAGCTCCTTAATGTCTATTGGTAACTTATTAAAGATATTTGGGCCCATCACATAAAGTGAATTAGAAGTAACCTTATATTCACAATACTGTATGTGGAAGTTATATTTTTGACGAGTATCCATACTATGTATGATTTTATTGGTGATAAATCTAAGTTTGTTTATAAAGACAAAAATTGACAATTCGAATATACATGCTGACAAGAGTTAAAATGTTAAATTGTCTAAATAAACTTCTGCAAGAGGCCCTTTTTGAGGCTTTGGCCATTATTCTCAAAATATACTTCTGCACAACGAATACATTTGATATCGAAGTCGAGTTACCCCACATACATATGCCATGTCTCAGTCTGGAAGCTACTTGAGCATGGTATAGTGCCAAAAGTTCCTGATCTGTCAAGACATATGTTAGGTTTCTAAAGAGATAACCTAATTAGTTAATTTTACTCGTTAAATTAGAACAGTATTGTTTCCATGTCAAACATGCATCAATGGTAGTTCCCAAAAAATTTGTCTTTTCTTTTCCCAGAATTAACATGTTCTTAATTTGAAATTGAATAGGCACGCAATGTTTTTGTCGATTGTGAAATTTAACCATTGTTAGCATTGAGATTGAGAGTAACTCTACAAATTCTAACATTGAATAGGAGCCGTTTGAAACTAGTAATAATAATGTCGATTGACGTTACCATCTGAGGCACCATTGAAATTAATCACTGAATGTAGAGTGCTGCAATATAATGGAGATTTCACTGATTGGCACAAGTAATTTTCCCAACGTATCGGGGTGTAGAAAAAATCATCCACAGAAAAAGAGTGAGATGACAATATTGTAGATCATTCAAAAACCTACTGAGTGAGGTTTTTTTGACAGGATTCATTGTGTTGTTCAGACGTTTTCGCATTGTTGAGGATAATGTATGAAGACACGTCTAATAGTACCGGAAAAAGTATAATTTAGAAATCTGGTGCAATTAAATATTTCTCTAATTTTAAAAGTGATGGCATCGACCCCAACGAAGACGCCATCAGGAGACTCAATCCCTGAATATCAAGGACTAATGAACTGCCTCGGCTTCGCACGGGTGCCATGCTGATACTAAATATGAACTAACCCAATGGAAATTTAAGGCCATGGAGAAACAGTGATGAAAAGACAATTTTGTTTAATGGATGGCCCTTTCATCCCCAATTTCAGCCTCTGAAAATATAACTACTACTACTACTACTATATAGTAGAATGAATTATGGGATCTCTCAGTCAATAAATAATCAAATGAAAATTCTACTCTATTATGCCAAGCTTTCGATTCTAGTGTGGGTTTTTTTGCCAATGAATAAAATTACAAATCATACAGTAAAAATGAGTAAAAAACAATGATTATCAAATCATCATGCCCATTGAAAAGTGACATTTATGTGAGGGTATGACATTTGTCAAACCAAAAAAATCCATTATTATTTAACTTTCTTTCGTCGATTTTTACTCATTTTTACTGTAAGTATGATTTGTAATTTTATTCATTGGCAAAAAAAACCACAACTCAATAAAATATAGACCCTGAAAAAGCTTTCCATTAGAAGCGAAAGTTGGCAAAGTATAGCATAGTTTTGATTTAATTTTTTGACTGAGAGACCCCGTTAATCCATTTTACTGTACATTTCTTCAGTCGCTAAGATTCTCAACAACATGTTTTTTCAGCTAGATGTTACTCTTTGATATTAAAGCATATTTTGATATATTGAAACGAGGCTACCCAAGGCTTTCCAATAGTTTGAGCATCTTTATCAATAAAGTAGATTATTGCAGATGGGAATGAAATATTTACAAAATCAACTAATATTGCTTTTGAACCGGGTATCTGCTTACCCAGGGTAGAAATAGAATGTATGTTGGACTAAGTAGGTTCAAACATCTTTCGGGTTTTTACCTGAAATATTTCGAAAAGTTCCTGAGCCTCCCCAAATATTATTATTATTTGAGTAACTTTCAATTTTAGAGCAAAGTGCGGATCAAGAAAACTTGAGAAGTTCTAGAATAATATAGAAACATAATTTTATGACCAATATCGTTGCCAAGATAATAACATTCTAGTGAATTTTCACGAATGATTTAATATAGTGTATGTCATTTAGTGAAGTGAATTATTTCATCTACAAAATCCGATTACGAAAGTATCTGGCCTCTTTTCAAAGTGTCCGAAAATAACTTTGTATAAACAACTTCGCTGTACCACAAAATAGATAAAAATGTGCAAACCGTCGGTTTTTATGGTTGGCTCGATTCCCAGATGGGATCTTCACAATTTTTCATCTTACTCAATCCAAAGAAAACAATAAAATGGC
>WOGN01005977.1:0-12763 GCA_015342105.1 Leptinotarsa texana
TGGTCTGCATGACTCACGCACTCCCACCTTGCATAAGTATCTAACCGCTCGCTTTTGCAAAACAAACACTGAATGAAAAAGTTGTTGACTGTAAAATCCCCTAATCTGGCCTACGAAGTTGACAAGTTTGGTATCAAAAAATATTCTAACCTAACCCATGAATTTCAAGAAGACTGCAATGGGCTCATTTACGAAATGTTGGCAATATCTACACTTCGATGATCTGTACCTAGACATGTACACAATCTGTACACAATCTAGATGATACAAGATACACTTCTTGAACCTTTATCTCCAATAATTTTTCTTTGTTTCATTTTTTGACAGTTGTTATCAACCATGAGTCGTAAATATCTTGTAAAAATTGGAAGCACTAATTCCAAAACAAGTTTGTATATTCATATACCAGAATTTTCATTTCAGTATCCATAAACGTCGAAGGTGACGAGATCAAACAAGTGATATACCGAAATAGTTTGAAAGATAATCAAAATAATTTCAGGCTGAGAATAATTGGTCAACAAATAACTGACGATTGTCTGTGTAAGTTGTTATTAATATTGGAATTCACCGATTTCATTTATTTTTCTTCAGATCCAGACCCAGAAGTTGAGCCTCAACGACTAACAAAATTGAATTCAATAGGTTTCAAAAATAATAGTGACAGAAATATAAAAAAAGATAAAGACAGCAATGGGTACTTTATAGCAATGCGTAACAAACATCTGAAGGGTAAGTTTTACAGTATTTTCAAGTTGACAATCATAGGAAAGTTGTCAAAAATCCAGATGTTCTGAAAAATAAATATTACAAAATTGCTGTGATAGGTAGAATTTGTAACGTCTGTTAGCTACATTAGGAGATAATAATAATAATATTTATTGATTTTTTTTAAGACATCCTAATATAAATACATTATTTCAAAAATATATAAATAAATGACATAAATAACAGAAATGATAATATGCTAGAGAAAAAAAATAATAAAAATCATTTTTCAATGATTGCAGAATGGTTTCAACATGAGAATATACATAATGAATATATTATCAAACGGAAAAAAAATCAACGATAATAATTTATATAGGTTTTTTTGAATTGGAAAACATTTATTGAATCATTCAACGAAAGTGGGAGTTTGTTATACTCATTCAATCCTTTATAAAATGAAGACCTTATCGTACTAGTCAAATTAGTTCCAGAAAGGTGGAATTTTTGAGAGCTACTCACTCTTGTTAAGTGGTTATGGATTTGAGATTTATATATACAGAATTCTTCAGAATAAGTTGGAAGCAAGTTATGTGTTAGTTTGAAAATAAATATCATTGCTAACTCGTACAGTCTCTGGGAAACAGACAGTCACTGTCCATATTAAAATCATTAAGGTTTCTTTGGGAAATCATGAACGACAGTATTGTTCAATTCCAAGCATGTTCAACATATTTTTCATTTTTATGCAATAATAATTGGTACTAAGAAAATTCAAATTGAAGTTTCCAGCAATAACACATTTATATTTGGGATTGAACATAGTTTCACACATATTTTCAAAATCACCCAGAAATACAGAATGACTGGAATTTGGCGAGTGGTAAGGACAGCCAATGATGTAAATTTGTTCATTTAAAGTAACCCTACGCCAGTAATTTTTTCAAGTGTATATAAATGTTCTATATATCGAAAATTTTATATTTGTTCTTATATACAATATAACCCCTCCCGTGTGTCTGGATATCGAATCACAATGGACATTATTATAGTTTGGGAGATAATTTTCAGAATCCTCTATATCTCCAGTTGTGCAGGTTTCACTTAATAGCACTAAAGAAGGATTACAACATAAGATTCTTACTATAAGCTCGTTTCTATTTGCTAAGATACTCTGAATGTTCAAATAAATGATAATACTATGATACTGTTCATTAGCAAGCTTTATTTGATTTTTATATAACCATCATAGTTTGATTTACTAAATTATGTTTATTGATAGTATATTTAATTGTTTTCGAGAAATCACCATTTTTTTCTATTTCTGACTCTTCATTTCCATGTAGTATTCCCGTTGCCTCTTTGTTTGATCACTGAATATTTGTAGGTTTGGTAATTTAATCTTGCTGTTCTTCTCGTGATTTGAGAATAACTTTGAGTAACCTAGGTTTTTCCCATAGTTTCCCGTAGTAAAAACCTTGATATTACTGATATCAAGATGAGTTTCAGTCATCTGCTGATGTGGCTAACTAACTTAGCATCATCAGGAGATGTGGCTAACCAAGTTAGCATCATCATGAGATGACTGAAACTCATCTCCTAATAAGGCTAACTTGGTTAGCGAAACTCGTGTCGAGAGACGGCATGTTTGTTCTGGCAAGACATTTTTTTCCCTCGATCTCTAATTGGTACATGATAATTTTCCATTGCTAAACAAAATGACTTCTTTTTTTCCAGATATCTGTGGAATTGTTACCAAATCGGATTTCCTACCGGAAAACTTTTGCGATATCTTGAAACACTTTCACAATGCCACGCGGTGCACGATTCTAAATAATAATTATTCATGTAAGTTGATGAGCATTTAATAATAACAAGTATGAATGATGAGATAGTAATGATGTAAAAAAGAATATTGTACTTCTACCTTGAGAAATAAAATCATAAAAGGAAATACTTCAACACTGAATAGGAATATACAAAATTGATAGAAATGATGACATCGATGAATGTAAAATCATTATAAAATTTAACACTTGAAATATGAGGCTTTATCATTGAAATATTGGGCATTGTTTCATTCATATATAAATAAACTGAAATTTCGACACTTCATAGAGAAAATACTCTTATTGAAGAGATGTCTAAATTTTGAAATTTACCAAATTTTGAAATGTATCAATCAATTTGCGTGAAAATACGTGAAAATACGTGAAAAACTATTTGAAATTTTATTGTATTGGGTTTTTCAGATTTACCAAATCAGAAGAACAAGCTAGACCTGATGAATGAAGGACATATTATGAAAATCGAATATGAAGAAGTAGACTGTGACAGTACCGAAAACAAGGAATGATTAACTGATATTAATATTATTTTGTATCTTCCAGTTGAAGCAAAACACTCTTTTGATAAATGTCAAAATGTTCAAAAGCGCCTAATTCCAAACAATCACTTTGAAATTGTAGATATAGGAGTATTGAAATTATTTGTGAATGTTCTCTTTCAATTGATGGTGAAAATTTTTTCCAAAAATTAAGTCTTCGATGATAATTGCAAATATATGAAAGTTTCAATTGGTCCCATTACTTGTTAACGTAAATAATATACAGCTTGTCAAATCTAGGAAGAGACTTGAGGATTCTCCTTCTCTCACTCGCTCACTCGCATAACGTAATTCAGAAAGGCTATGTTTGACAAGGTGTATTTGTATTCAGTTTTAAATCCAGACATTTTATTATGAATGCATCCCCCACAACGTATTCAATATAATCATTATCCAAGTATCTTGTGATGATTTTCGTTACTGAAGGTGGAAAAAATACTTTCTTCTGAAGTTCTGATAAACCAGTATAACCTGCAAAATATGATTGAACTTTTTCATCAACCTTCTATTTTCTAAAGCAAATTATTTTCGAGAAATGAGCACTTGAATGTATACCTGATTGTTAGTTTTATTCATCCAATTTTAGCACTTTTATTGCATATTGTTGGGAAATTATCATCAATATGTGTTTTGAAAACTTTATTTGATTAACAAGGGATGTCAATAATCCTTGTGATGAATATAGAATAAAGATAATACTTTTGTCTAGTTTCTACTATGTTTACAATCTATAATCGAACAAGTTTAATTCTTGTGATACATGAACTTTTTTAAGTAAAACTCCTTTATATACAGTGCGTCCTAAAGTAACGGACAAATTAATTTTCTATGTTACTGTAGCTTCTACCTGTAGGGGTTTGATGGAACAGTTGAAAAATTTTATTGAAAAAGTGTATTTTCAAATAGCAAAATTTACCTATTTCAGGACTTTTCATTACATACATATAGATGGAGCTAAAGAAGTTTTACTTTAGTCGTGTGGTCTAAAACACACTCCCTTTTTTAAATTACGTTTTTGTGGACTACAGTTATCGTTGTTTGAGAGCATGTCTGGGATATTTTTCAGTTCTTTTCGGTAATACGCCTTATTTTTATCATTTATGCAATTTGTATCACACAAATTATAGATTTGATGTATTCCTTAGAGTTGTGATAAATTTAAAATTTAAATATCAGATGACTCGACAATGATCCTTGAGGTATGGCTTGATCTGTAACATAATAATGTATTATAAATACGATCAATTGTCGTTCCCGTTTGCAATCAATTTCAATGATTAACAATTTACCAGAACGAATTACAAATGTAAAGTCCTGTATAAGTTTGAAGTTGAATTCCAGTGCCGATATTTTTCAAGTCGTTTTTTTCAATTACCATACAAAATAATGTTACAATTCTAGAAAGTGAAAGAAGGTCAAATATTAAGGAAATGTTTGTTACCGGTTTTCAAATTTCTTCAAGATGTGATCGAGTATTACTAACTCGACAATATTTTGCAATTGTATAATATGTATCTATTATCTATTAATTCGAATTTGGAAAGGTTAAAAAGCCAATAAACTGAAAAGAGTAACTAACCAAATAAAGATATTTCGTACTTCTACTTCTGATAAACAATTGCAATACCCGTATCCAAGTCTATCCAAATGTACGGAAATATAGAAATCACATGAATTGTTGATAATGACATTAATCACTGAAAGTCGAGAATTTATTTGAAGTTGAGCCTAAAGTCAAATAACAAGTACTAAAGAAAGAAAAAATCTAACTCACGAATGTCCAGTTTGTGTGATTCTCAGATATTTAAAAGAAGTAATTCCTTGAAACTATTTATTATTAGGTAGATTATTTCTCGATTAGCTTCCTCGGGATTGTAAGCCATATCAATTAGCCAAATTATATTGTTTGTACAACGTATGCCTAGAGGGAGGACATTGCTGTAATTAAAAGTTAACCTTTTCAATGTACTTTTTTTATACCTGCTTCTAACGCAAATTTTCAACAAAAATTTCATTTATTTCTACTTGCATTCCAAAAGTTAGAAAAGATGGTTCATTCCAAACGGAACCAAATGATAATGTGGTATGTAGAGATAGAAGGATAAAGGAAAAATAATCAGTTTTTCTGGATTCGATGATATTTCTCACGAAATGAGAGAAAAAAAGTGAATGTCCAAGAAAATAAGTTCTCAATATTAGTTTATATTAATAATGATGTATTAGAAAGTTAATATGTCTGGTGGTGAATTTCAGAAAGTTTAATAACAATTACAAGCTGAAATCATGGACAAAAGAGATGAGGATGAGATTCTTGATAGATGTTACTTTAAGATTCAAAAATAATTATTGAAGAAGTAAACAAGTCACGAAAAATCTATATAATTATCCTTTTTATACATTTCAAAAAAATATTTCAGTACAGTCAGTGAACTTTTTCTCGTATAACTTAAATTTTGATTCAGGTTCTACTTACTTCAAAGTAACTCTGTACTGTAGGTGAATCCACTTTTTCCCGGGAATAAATAATTTTTCTTTGAAAATAATTCGATGGATAGATTGTAATATAAAGAATTATGTTATCAACCCCAGAAAAAAAATGTGGGTTTATAGTGTCTGTGGACACTATACAAACAAAGTAATTGCTAGTTGAATGGTGGTTCTTTTTATCAAACGCCTTAATTGAAAGTTTCAATGAGAAGCAATCAAATGCCATAGGCCTAATTAGTACCATGAATGAATTTCTGGTAAGTAAGAATGATAAGTTCAAGAAGGAACTCAGTCTTCGAATATCAAAGGTAAACCAGACTACCCAAGGCTGACGAATCTCGACGGCGGTCGATGTCCTTGGCTTTGCACCTGACCACCTTTCTTTGATATTCGAGAATTGAGTTTCCTGTCGATAGCATAGATGGCGTAAGCGAAGATGGCATCGCCGTCAATAGCTCAAGCTTGTCCTTTAAAGACTGTTAAATCCAGGAATACATTTTTGCAGCGGCATTGGCCTGGCCTATCCTGTTCCCGATACTATTCCCCTGGAGGAAGGTACATCCAGAAGAACACAGGTGATTCCGTGGACAGACAAAGCAAGATACCTGGGAGACACCCTCGACAGGAAATTAACATTCTGGTCCAATCTCCAAAAGGGGGTTAGGGCTGGCGCAAGCCGCTCCACACCTTCATCCCATCATTGGACGGAGGAATAACATGGATATCCAAGAGGAACTGCTCGTAAACAAGACCTTCCTACTTTCCATCATCCTGTATGCATCCACTGCCTAGGGTCAGTGCGCAGTAATAGTCCGCTTCCAGATACAGACTCAACCCATTCATTTACCAGAACCTGGATTTTAGTATCCAGTCCATGAGAAACCACGCCGAAAACATTTTCGAGCGTATAGGGAAGCACCCCAACCTAACTCTGCCTGGTCTCCACGGCGCACTGAACAGGGACGACCCTAGATTCCGCGAGAGGTATAAGCACAATGAGGCCGACAAAGCAGAACCATATATCATCTCCAAGAGTTTCCTTCCAGAGGCTACGGTAAGTATACATTTTTTCCCAATTTTCAGAGACACATACACACACATTCCGGTTCTAAAAACACACACATCAGTCCGCGACAGACAACACTCATCTCCAATTAAGTACAGGGCACTACCGTGCGCGCACTATACACAGTAGGATCAGGTGTCACAAATAATCAGATAAGAGAGTAAAAGCACTAGAAGCTGACTTCCGACCATAAGAGGCTCAGATTTCAATCTTGATGAAATGCCAAGCAGCAAGTTGAGGACCACTCTGAAGTGAGTGGGGGTGGACGGAAGAGATTTCAGGTTTTGCACACGGAAACAGTATGGTGAACATGTTATTTCAGGGCACTCAACCCCTAAGGGGGCATAGTGGAATGTATTTGGGTTTCTGTTTAGCACCAAATGGTACCAAATGATGATGATGAAGTATCGAAACTGCACTGTCTGATGTTGTATCATGAATGTGTTGTATTTGGACTCTAGTGTTCAACTATTTGCCTAGCAGTGAAGAACAGAGAGACGATTCAAATCGCCTGTCCATCTCGAAGATTGAGTTCTCTATCAATCCCATAGATGGCGCCTTCATCAAGGAAAATGTCATCGCCCTTACTTACTTCTTAAAGTACTTGAAAAAAATCTTCATTATTGTTTTTCATGAAAATTCCTAACATCAAAACTGGGCGATTTATGGAAAAAATTATTTTAGAGCCTGAAAATTTTATTTGAAGAGAAAAAAGCATTTTAATTTTGCAAAAAATGCATTTTTTCAAATAACTCAAAAAATACGCAAACCAAAGCTATAATGTGTATAAATCAATATCGCAAATAATAACATTTTTGTAGAACCTAATTCCAAACTTTTGTGCAAATCTGTGCTGTTTCGCAAAATTATACAGAATCACCGTATTTCACCTTCGATGAGTGGACTATTTGAGATGTTCACATATTAGTACAAAATAAAAGCATTTATTTTCATTGAATGGGTCCTTGTATCTGAATATGTAAATTATCTAACGTTGTTGACATTGGTATTCCGTATCTGAATTATGATTCTATTCGAGCATAATAAAGTTTTAACAGATGAAAAAACAACTGTGTCAAATTCCTGAATTCAGAAAAACTTGTTCATTTTGCAGTGAAAGTTTCAATTTAACCCGATTGTTATTTTCAACTCCATTTTTTATGCAAATTCCTAATATATCCTATTCAACTGATTGTCAACATTCAACTATTCCCTCATTTTTTTATCCATTAAGTACATACAGTTCAAAAATTAGTCCAAGTTAAGCACGTCTTCCGAACGGAACTGCAACATTCATCTCGACTCCAAAAGACGCCTGTATCTTCTGAAGACGTCAACTTGGTTATTGTTTTAGTGTTTGGGAGAAGTGCTCATTTGATAAAAATTATATTTTCCGTTCAACTAAATGATAAAGGCACCCACAGTTATTCCCTGCGAATACTGGGAAATAGCTGTTGAGTACTGTGGAAGAACCTTCACGAGGAAAATGTTGCAAGCGATCTCCTGTATAAAGTCTATACAGAGCCCACAATAAACCCTTGCGGGTTGTGTTGGAGGGTCGAATAGACCCACTCACTTTTGATTCAACCTACAATCTATACACCTCTCATACGCTGTTAAGAGTCACATTTTGTCTGTTCAGACAAAACGTTTCCATGTAGTCGCATTGAAACATTTTGAGACTTAATAATTAATATTCATCATGCATCTCGATAAGAGTTCCAAAATAGTTCTCTCATTGAGATTTGATTTCGATTTTGAATCAGATGTGATTTTATTTTCTATTATATATTAGGTTTCTGACAACATTATACGTTTGGTATAGCAGAATACAAGAGGAACACGATGGACAATCGCTTAGGATGTGATTGAACTGAAAACATTATTGTTATTGATTAAATTTCAGTGATTTTTGTATGGCAAACTATCAGTTTTTTCAACTGATAACGTGTTCAAAAATTATTGCTACTTCATTGACAACCAAAGTTTTTAATAAGATATTAATTACTATAAACCGTCAACTTTTTAAAATCTTTTAAATTATTTTCATGAAAATAATATATTTTTCCAACGGAATACTTCCAAAGTGAATCTCGATCATTCGTTTCCGTTTTCCCCACAAAAACCATCGAGCAAAAGAAGCCAAAAAGCTCGACGATCCATATGTTAAAATACATCGATCACGTGTTTTTGCCAAATTTGACCTGAAATTTGATTTTATATCAATTTGGCACGCGGCATCTTTCATTCATGGGGTCTTTCCAGAGACGGCTCAGGAAGCTATTGAAAAGACGGAAGGTTGACAGATACCTAAATACTTTTCTGATTGGACTAGTTTGGTGAATATGATATACGAGTGTACGGGGTAAATGGACGTTGTTTGGTTTTATTCACTGTTGAACGGTCAGTGAACTTGTTCTGAAACACTTGAACTTCGTGTCGCGTTCAGAAAAGATTTCAGTTTCTTTCTAACCATTTATGAAGTAATGAAAATATAATTTACGTAATAAGTAGGTTTGAAGACAAGGTTAGGTTAGGTTGAGTCCAACCCGCCTCCACCGCAACCCGCAAAAGTTTATTGTGGCTCACACCTATTCAGACTCGACCAAGACTATCGAGGAGAGAGAAAGACATAGATATAAGAATGTGATTATTTCAAAATCAGGTATTGGAACATTATCTCTCTCACCGGAACCTACGGTAGCCTGCCTACAGAGGCAGGCATTCACCAGACCTATCAGTGTAGGTACTCTGGAGGAGTTGCATTTTCCAAGATTTTATTCCGAAATATTTATTCATTTTGATTTCTGTCACATAATTGATACATGGGATGTTTCTTTCCCGCTTGGGGCTGTGTTTACGAGATGGAGCTAGTTGGCAGTCTTTCTTTTAGACGAAGGTTTCATGGATGCAGTCCAACCGCGTTGAAATAATTCGTGTCTCAAGCATACTGCTGTTTATGTCAGATATTTCCTGCACTGATGGAAGGGAATATCTCAAAATCGGTTGATTTCAGCATATTCCACCATTATGTATTGATGAAAACATTTCAGTAATGAGTGAAATACCAATAAATGTTGGGGAACAATCTAAGCCGCGCAAAGTTTGACATTACAGATCTGCTGACTTGGAGGATTTTCTAATCTATTTCCGAAGTTTTCCCTGGCTAGTTTCCGAAGTTTCCCCTGGAAGTTTCATCGACTTTTGAAGTCATGGAGTCATCCATGAATGCATATATTCCTTTTTCAATGAAGAGAACTTCTAACGGCAAACCTTGGTCTAACAAAGATTGCGAGCAAGCGGTCACCCAGCAATGGTGCAAAAATCCCAGTGCAGAAAGCCGACCTAGGCTGCATACTTGGAATAAATGATAGCAAAAAACTTCACAATCAAAACATTAGCGATAAACTGCTTGCAATCCCAACGGGTCTGAACACTTCTGGTCGGTAGCTAAAGCTGTCAAAACTTGACAAAATCCACAATGTTAAGTCTAACACAAGCATTGCAATCTCAAATGTTATTGCAATATCAGCCATAGAAAAAGCAAATCTATTAGCTGAACAATTTGCGTTCCACCCCACAGTCAATTTTCTGGGAAAAGCACCAACCATTATTCCCGCATGTTGTCGAAATTACTTTTCAACTACGTCTAGTCAGGCAATTTTTGGAATACCTAGCTCAATATAAACAAGGCGTATAGTTTTGATGAAGTGTCCATCATCGGACACTTCATCAAAAATGACCCAATGAACTCACACCAGTATTTTGCAGACTTTTCAACCTGTCTTACAAAGAAGAGATTTTCATTCCTCTTGGAAGATTACTCGCATTCAGATTATTCCCAAAAAGGGCAAGAAAAATCTTTCAAATAACTACAGACCACTCGCTTTGCTATCAGTTATATCAAAAATCATGAAGGAAGCCTTTAAACACCATATTCTTAAATATTTGGAATGCTTCAACATCTTGAGCGATCATCAATATGGCGTTCGGAAACGAAGATCAACAGGCGACCTTCTATCATATGTTACCCATATTTGGAATAGCGCAATCACGAAACATGCACTTGATATTTTATAAGGGTTTGCTGGCTAAACTTCGATATTATGGCTTGCCGGATCATTTTTGTGTATGGCTGGCTCTCCAGCTTCCTGAAAGAACTTGGCTATCGACGGATATCTCTCGAATACTTTTACCATCAACGCTGGTATTTCCTAGGCATCAATATTGTCTCTAACCCTCTTTTTATTGTATATCAACGAGTTATTGAAAAAACATGAACTCAAAATATTGCTTTGCTGATGACAGCACCCAGGCAGAGATAAATGTCTTCGAACTGGATCTAATAATGACAAGACAAACAATTCCGCTTTCTGCTTTGATAAGTTTGTTGGGAGTTGAAATTGACACCAATATGCCTTGGCACAAACATGTCGCTGAAATTGCAAAGGCTGATTCTCAAAAACTACGAACACTTTTCCGAACCAGGAAACTATACACACCTCAGCAAATTTTGATGCTTTATAAAGCTCAGATCATACCTTCTCTGTAGTATTGTTCTCATGTATGGATCTCCGCCCCTAAGCATACACTGAAGCTACTGGATTCCATCCAGAAGAGCCATTCACGTGATTAGAGACATGAACATCACTTACAACTTTGATAGTCTGAAACATCGAAGAAAATATTGGAGTGTGGATAGAGTAGAATGTGTTCAAGGGACTTGGAACATTTGATTCCACCAAGAGCGGTAAATATCATAGTGTGACATAGTGTGGCTGTTCATCATTTTGAGGTTCAACTCAGATAAACCCCAAACCCCGAACTTCACTGTTTAAGCAATCTTTTCATTTGGAAAACTGAGTTTATGTGGAGTAAACTTCCTGAGAATGTTTTTCCAAATGAATTCAGTCTCCAGCGATTCAAATCCAACGTAAATGGCTACTTTCGCGCAGGCACCGCTCTTAGAGTGTCTTAAGGATTTTTCTGTGGTGCTTGTGTTTCGTCCATAAAAAAACGAGAATTGATTGTCTGCTCACGCAGTCGATTGTCAGTTCAAGAAATTCAGACGCCTGCAACTTGTCCAAATTCATACCTCAAATCATTCAACCGCTTTAAGAATAAAATGAGATCAAATAATCAATTCGGACGCGGGAAGCTCTCTAAGTTTCCTGCAGAGAAAGCCATCGAGAGACGAGGATCTGTAAACTAGAAAGAGGTTACCGATAGAAGTAAACCATGGAGTTACTAGGATAGTGTGACCATAACTATCATTGATAGCTGAGAGATGGATTTTCAAGGTTAGACGACGTTACATTTCCTTTGAAGGATCACCACTTTTCAGTGTTATTATCTTCATATCGTAGTTTAAAACTGCATCTTAACGTGGCTGGCTTATTCTGAGGTTTATTCATCTTGATGATTCACCAATTCATCATGGACAGAGAATGTAGATTTAGACATATTAACTCAACTTTATTATATGTGATTTATCACACTGTGAATCAGAAAGCTTAGAGCCATTTGGTGTCTCTTTATGATATATAAGATTTCACATATCTTTGAAATTGTATTCAATATATACTTACTATAATAGAACATAGTGAATATGGAATTTCAAGAAACTTTTCAGAAATAACAAAAAATTATCTTCAAAATCGGTTTTTCATTGTCAACCATAATCGAAAAATTTCGGATAAATTTCCAGCTAGGTCATGTGTACCACAAGGATCAAATCTAGGTCAACTTTTATTCATAATTTTCATCATGGATCTACCATCAACTCTGAAATATTCGGACTGTCTTCTCTTTGCTGATGATTTGAAACTCTTCAAATCAGTCCAAACAGACCGAGAGTGTACATATCTGCAAAGTAATATAAATAACATCTTAGATTGGAGTTTGAAGAATAAATTATACTTCAATCTCAATACATGTTCAGTAATCTCAATAACTCACTTAAAGGAGCCAGTCATATTTAGTTATGAGATTGATGGTTCTTGAAAGAAAAACTGATACCAAAGATCTTGGATTGAGGTATAATACACAATTCTCATTTGTTGATCATATACGAGATATTATGAAATCTGGTAGTCGAATGTTGGGTTTTGTAATCA
>WOGN01005978.1:0-12762 GCA_015342105.1 Leptinotarsa texana
GCACATGGCCCCTGACAAGTACTGAATACGATATGTGTGTACGCAAGTACACTGATTTTTGATAGAGACAAAACCTGGAACTTTGAATTTTCAAAATCGATGAAATCAATCAATCAACTCTTCATCTTTATCACCTTGTATCGACAATTCTGTAACCAATCCCGATTTTTAGGTATGTTCCCTTACGTCTGCCTAGCAACTATGCCGCTATTCTGCGATGAAACCTGGCCGAGGAGAATCCAATCTCTTTTCACTACAGAAAACTTGGAAGCGGCCCCATCAGAATCGTGTATATATCCCAAAGACGAAACGAGAATCGACCGGGATCTAGTGCGGAAACCTAGCTGGAAACACAAATTCGTGGCGACATTTTTAATGTGCCATTGTGGACTGCAAGCCTTTTTGCCGTACTCTCATTTCATCACAAAGGTCAGTGGTTAATCGGATCGGCTTACGAATTACCTCCCTTTATGTTAGGGCAGCTTGAGGGTAATTGTATCGGACTACTGCTGGTGCAATTGAATTTGCTGAGATATTGGGGTTAATTGGACCCGTATAATAGGGAAGTGCGTTAGAAAGAGCATTGTAGATTTTAACAGATGAGTAATATTTATAATAATGATAATAATATTAATAATAATAATATTTATTTTCCTTTTGACATCTAGAATGTATAGGAATAGTCATTAATGAAATACAATAAAATAAAGTGGTCACAAAACGAAACAAAATACCACAAAAATTGGGTGTCACAGTAAAAGTGCATGAAAAATACATTAAACAAGCAGAAGTTAATATCAAAAATTTTCTTTAAAATACTCATCTAGTGAGTAAAAACATTTCTCCACTAGGAAGTCATTTAAAGCTTTTTTTGAAACAAAATAATGTCTTTGTTGTTTTTATAATTTCAGGTTTATAGTTCACTTGATAGAAATTTTCAATTGAAAAACAGTGCATGTTGTTCCATTTCTCTAAGTAGAGCAGTTTTCCCGTAATTAATTATTGAAAAGGAGCCAAGGAGCAGTATGGTGACTGAAAAAGAGAAGCAAAAATATGTACAGTGAAATGTAGAATTACTCCAGAATATATCAATCCAAAAATAACCTGAAAAAATATTTTTCGGAATCTAAACAAAATAGGTACCCGCCGAGACCTATTTTTTACAAAAAAACGTTCTGTGATTATATAATTGTAACAGTTGTATTCATACGGAGTTGAAAACAATAACAACAAAAATGGCGTCTGTCAAATTGGAACATCAGATCTGTGATCTGGCAACTCCGCTCTAGACACGATCAATTTTATTGGTCAACAGACACGCAGCCAATTTAAATTCTTGATTTTCGAATTATTCTTTTTTCTGCAAATATAAAGAGATTTTGGGACCGATTAGGCTTGATAAGTATAATATACTCCTAACTCGATCAGTCTATAAGCAAACCAGTATCATTTTCCATAGCATGAAACAAGCCCACTAACATAACATATCGACTGCTCGATAAGAGAGTTATGAAAAAAATGTTCTTAAGTACATTAGATTTCTTTCTTAACAAAAATTTATAATAGATAATAAAAATCAATAAAGAAATAAAATGTTTCTAAAGTAGTTATAGAGAAGAAACCCAAAAAAATGTTCTCAAACAAATATTTTTTCTTGAAGATTACCGTACACCCTCCACTGGTTGTTAAATTATTTTCATTTGGCGACTGTCGATATTTTCAACACTTCTGAAACCCTAGCGACACCTGAATTGCGCTTCCCAACATTGAAATAAAAAAGTCAATAAACTTCAGTTACCTTCACGTCCCTTCCCCCCAAAAAATATTCGATAAAGCCACCCTTCGCTTTCAGTCTCGCAGGAAAAACCGTCACGTTTCATAGGCCTACTGATAAAAATAACATTTGATAATGATTTATCTATTTCCTATCTTCCTTCGCCCACCTTTCGCTACCGCTGGAAACACATGGTCGATTCGATTGAACCCGGAAACAGACGACGGTAGGTGGAATGCTCTACTGAGCACACGCCTGCAGTCAACCTGAGCGGCGTTGCCAGGTTTCCGAACAAGTTTACCCATTCAAATCGAGGAAGGTAGAGGTGGCGCCTTGAGAACGAACGAGTTCGTGCTGTGGATTTGTTTGATCTGAATATATATTCGTTAAGGAATAATTTGTTAGTTAATTATTCATTGGTTTTGCCAAGAGGCACATTTATACGCATTTATGATACGGTACGTAATTGCTACACTTCTATCTCTTATACAATTGAAGTAATGGGCAAATATGTGACAGTTTGTTGTTGGGTAATTCACACCCTCGAACCTGTCACAGTTGACCAGATTCATAAGTCACTACCTTCGAGGCCAGGCCACTCAAAGATGATCGAATTCATTACTTCTCAGTCGTTTTTCAAATATTTTCAATTATATAAGTGAACCTTGAAAATTCACACGACTCCGAATATTTTTACAAACTTCAAACCTAGTCACTGAACAGTCACTTTGCTTCGAAATATATAATTTCTGCCGAAAAACAAGACTATAAACATGATCTCGTGAAGTGATAACGAATGTACGAGGTTTTTTCAAAAAATTAGTAAATGTTCATTTTTCTCAAGAAATATAAATTTATTCATCAATTTCTATTTCGTCCCTTACGAAGTGGTCCCCCTAACAACGAGATATCGTGTAGTGAATATCGTGAATAAGTGCTCTACCGAATTTGTCATTTATTGATAGACTTACAAGTGAGTACTACCTTATAATTGATGTCAATCGACTCAGAAAAATATTCTGCACAAGATATGGATATATGATATTTACTATCTGAAGTCGTTATACCTACTAGATTTTTTGGAAATTAATGAGATATTCATATTTTATTCTGTTTCTCTCATTGCAAAAAGCTGGTAAATAAATACCTATTATTTTGAAGATAACAGCTATTAGTACGTGGACCAGAGATTTATAGTATGGATATGGAAAATATTTCGAAAGAGGATATTTATAAAATGTTTCAAAAGTTATCGAATCAAAACGAAAGTTTGAAGGATCAGATTAAATTAATGGATGAAGAATTGCGTGTGTTTAAAAAAACAAAACAAACAGCTCAAAGCTGAATATAGCGTATTGAAAGGACGTATATTATTAGTAGAAAAAAGGATGATAAAATATAATTTAATTATCTTCAATGTAGCTGGTAAAATCGGTAATTAATCTTATTTGCGAAAAAAGCTCACCATTGATTTTGGAGAGAAGGATCTAAAGGATGCTTCTAGGTTAAATACTGATGGCAAACCATACACCTGAATATCTGTGCAGGAGAGTCACATACAGGACAGATGTTCATAATGTCAACTTGAGCAGAAAGAATCGTATTGATATACCACTGCATAACAAAGAAATATTTAAATCCTCCTTTTTTTACCAGATTGCTATAATTTCCTCTTTACTGGATATTCTCAATTTTGCATTGTCTCCGAATTCCTTCAAAACTACTAGGTAGATTTTTATTCATGATTCATTATATATTTCGTTTTTTAGGGGAGTGTGGAAGAATTAGGTCAACTGACCTAACACTACTCCTTGTGATTTGCTGTGTTCTTTAGGTTGAGTTTTACAGTTCTGTAATATTTTACCGGCAAACAATGAAAAATTTGTTTAAAGGTGGTTGACAATGTTTCGTGGTGTATTTCATCAGTTTGGACTTCCATTGTCTAATATAATATAAATTGATTAGAAAACCCTAAACAAAAATTAAAAAATTAATAAGATTAACCGAAAATAACAATTTCATTAAACAAAAAAACTGAAATTACAAAAAATTGTTATTTTCGGTAAATCTTATTAATTTTTTAATTGTTTCTTTCAGTTTTTTCAAATCCATTTATATTATATTAGACAATGGAAGTCGGAACTAATGAAATACAATAAACAATTTATTATTATTATTATATATTACATTTGTTCTAGCGTTTTTTCCAATTCTGGAAGCAGTTTTGATATGCACTTTTGGTATTCTTCGAACTCTCCCAGCGTTTCGATTTTTATCTCCTCAATCGTCGCGAAATGCAGTTCTTTCATGGGTTTGTTTAATCTTGGGAACTGGAAAAAGTGCATGGGGCAAATCTGGTGAATACGGTAGTTGAAACATAATTATGGTGTTGTTTTTGGCCAAAAAATTACGAAAAAGCAAGGCAAAAGCAGTACATTATCATGAAGCAAAATACATTAATTGCTTTTACATACCGCCGTATGTAGCTCATAACTTGAAGATAATACACTTTGACAGTTGATCGAACTTGGCGTATTTTTTTTGGTCTTGGCTCTCTTGGACTCTTCCATTGGGATGATGTAATAACCATGATTCGTCACGAGATATACTCCTTGTAAACAAATCTGCAACGTTAGTTATAAATAAAAGTTGTGAAAAACATAGAAAGTTTCAGTTCTCTTTTCTTCATTGTGATTTCCTACCATGTAGCTACATCCATCAATTTATTTTTGAATAAATTTTTGGTTATATTTTGTTTTGAAATTCAATGATATCACTCTCAATCGGAATATCCGTCATAAATGAATCTTATTCTTATTTATTTCTGATAAAAATTATATAATTCAATAAATAAATCAGAACGTGGGCGTAAATAGTCATACCCCTCAACTTTTGAATGTTAAAAGATATCGAAGTCAGAAAAAAATCACGTGAAATAGTATCTTTTTTATCATTTCTTGATGAGAAAGACAATACTGTTCCATCATTTTTCGTCGAGAGGGCAATACCAACTTTTTTTTTTATTGAAAGGGTCTCTCGTTTCATAGGTATTCAAATTCTCTAACTAATACACTTTTATTTTCAGTTGGTTACTAACCATTTTTTATTCATTTTGAGAACCTACAAACAAGCGATAAACATCATAATTTCAAGGAGAAATGTTTTCAAAACTCACTCTAGTTAAATCCAATAAAAATTCAAAATGTTTACATCATGAAATGTTCCTGGAGTAATTTCATCGCAAACACCTCTTTTTCTATCGACAAGTTCTGAAAATGAGCTGCGGTTGTGTATCGTACACTTCAGATGTCATGTATGCTCTTCAAAAATTTATAAAATTCAGTGTTAAGTTTCTATTGAGGTAGAGACTGCTCAAAAAAATCTCATTGGAAATTTCGGATTGTACAATGATAACAATTCGTGAGTTCTATGACAGAACGTTTGAATGTAATTGACAATGTTTTTTTGGTGAATTTACTTCTATTGTGTAACATGGTGCTGACAGATTCGAAATATATAAATGACAAATTAAATGAAATTAAAATAAACTTTTAAAAACAAGAAGTTTCATGTAAGTTGCGTTTACTTTTCTTTATCAACAGTGGCGCAATACAAAATGGGCAAATATTAAAAATTATCTTATTCAGTTGAAATTTTGCATATGAGATAAAACTTTTACATTATTTTTTCCGATAAACTTAACCCTACTTTTGTTTTTAAGTGAAATTTTACGAAAAATCTGAATCGTATATAACGCAGGCTTCTACCCAGTTTTGGCACTACATTCGAATGACATATATTGTTGAAATTTTGTAGTGATCTCTGAAAAATATATCCAAATTCATTGAAATCACACTGAATTCTGAGAAAATCTTCATTCAAGTGGTTGAAACATGAGATAAAATTTCTATTGTCATCATCGATATTGAGGAGTACACATTTCAGAAGGATATTCAAAACTTTCCCGTTCAAAAACGGAAACACAATTTCTCGAATCAAGTGCATATCAAACGACAACCCTCTTGTCTATGAGCTTTCGTACAGAGCAGTCGTGCATAAAATATCTCATTTCCGTTCGTGAGAAATACAACTTATTTTCAGTAGCGTTCGTTTCTTTTTCAATGAGTAGGTATCACAGTATATTTCAGACAGTTTTATTCATTTGTACAATCTTTACCGTAAAATCCATCTTCTGACAGTGCATTGGAGTGAAAAAATCGACTGCTGATCGCGTGTGATCAGTTGAGATGAGGTTTGACTGTTTTTTATATACAATAACTAAGTGATAAAAAAATTATGACATCTCCCCTCATGAAGACGCCATCTATAGGAGTGAAACGAAAATCAAAGATGGACGAGAAAAACTAGGCAGTGTTATTTCGTCGAATAAAATACAGCCCCCGTTGTCAATAAACTACTTATATTTGAATACGTTGTAGGTGTTTTCGATTCATCACTCAAGTCTGCACGTGGTCTTCTGGTTTATTTTCTTGCATTTTGTCTTCTTTAGAGAATTTTAGGCATATACAGAACACAGCTGAACTATCCTGAAGTACAAACCAAATGGGAAAAAGTGATTTTCGTGTAATGTTCATGAGAAAGTAGTCGTTTCAAAAGGAATTTTTCTTCAAATATGTATCTGATAAAAACTTCTGTACATGATCTATATATCGAGTATATAACGTATATAACGAGTATTCGTTTCAGTTATATTCTTTATTCCTTTCACTGGCAGTTATCTGCTTTGTCTAATGAAATGATAAAAACCTCAAAATGTTTTTTTCACAACAAAATAATATTTTCTAAAAATCTCCGCTCAATTTACATCAGTAAGGTTCTCTAACAGCAATTCCCTTCCATTCGCTTCTATTCAATAATCGCTTGTTTGAAGAAGAAATGATTCATCGTCACATTTCTTCAGCAGACCAATACATCAATGGAACGGTAAAATACTCAATTCTGCAAGTCATTCTTGTAGATGAACGGGTAATGGGAGGATAGTTTAAACGTAGTTATTATCGGTCACAAGGTATCATTGAAATAGATAGGTTTACTTTCAATAAAATCGAGAAGAGTGTAAAATCTATGACTTGTGGATGATAAGAAGCTACTGGCGTACCTAATTTGTTCAACATGATATGTTAGGAAACACCTTATTGAGGTTTCAGTGATAATAGCGTTACTATTGTTTGATATACTTCATGCGCTTCAGTAAGTGATCATTGGAGGTCTAATCATCAGGTTGATAAAGTCACCTAACTGCTCCGCTAGTTTTTGCTCAGAGTTTAAAGTTTCATGCACCCGGTCATTATCACGTACTATCATCTAGAATGCCATGAACCGGAAAGGTCATCGAACTAAAAAATGTAACTATCATTTTATCAGATCTCTTTAATAATCCTGAGCTATGAGCTGCCAAAGAAGTACCTAGATTCAATTCAGTAGAGAAAAGATATGCATATTGGACATGGCAAGATCTTTGGTTGATCATCAGTGACGGAAATTATATTACCGATATTTCATAGTCACGAATATTCTGAATGTTTATATGACCTTTAAATTGATAGACATCTCAATCACTATCGATATCACGTTTTATAGAAATGATATGTCTTCCGACAAGGACTTCAGAACTTTGACCATCTTGTTGAAGCTACATCTGTCAAATTAGTTGTCATTTATTCAGTCTGTTTTGTCAAATCACCATTAATGGATATACCGTTCAACAACACATGCAAATAATAAAATCGTTCTATCAAAATTGGTATTTTGTTTGCTTCTCGCCCATTTTACGGTCCTAGCGAGAGGACTATTCGCAAATGTGGTGGATAAAATTTAGATCCACTGGTTCAGTTTACGATTGACCAACAACCTTACGTCGACAAAATGCAAAATTGGGCCTTCAGCGATGAGGCCCATTTCTGGATGACTGGGTACGTGAACAAACAAAATTGTTGAATTTGGTACTATACCAATCCACATGAGATCCAAGACCATCCAAAGCGAGTGCTATAGGTTGATGATTACGAGGTTGCCTTTTATGGTTTGGGATATGTTGGCCCTAGTGTTGCAATCTGGCAACTGATAGCTCTATCGTAAAGTTGGAAATTTTTGAGCTTATACGTACTCAGAACGTTTTGACATACGCGCGCTATTTGTGTTGTCTACAGTAACTTAAAAGATCCATCTCGGCCCAAAAATGGAATTGAATCGTGAACATTTTCGTACGATTATTTTTTACAACTTTCGACGTGGATTAACTCAGCAGCAGTGCATGGATGAACTTATCCATTTTTTGGCGATGAAGCTCCATCGAGGACCTGTGTTTATCGATGGTATGGTGAATTCAATCGTGGTCGTAAATCACTCCAAGAGGAATTTCGTGCTGTGCGCGAACTGATATTGCAAGATCGTCATGTAACCTATCGTGAGATTGAGACAATTTTAGGCATTAGTGGAACCAGCATACGTTCAATATTGCATAAACATTTGACTGTCAAAAAATTTTTTCCGCGTTGGATCCCACACGATTTTTCAATTGCTCAAAAAATGTCTCGTGTTGATTGGTCGAAGGAAATGCTCAAGAAATACGATCACGGTGCTTCGAAACACGTCTATGGCATCGTGACAGGTAATGAATTGTGGATTTACGCGTATGAGCCCCAAAGTAAACAGCAGTCAACTGTCAACTGTATGGGTGTTTTCAAGATGAGTCAAATCTAACAAAAGTTGTTCCCGCACGAAGCACTTCCAAGCAAACGGTCGCCTGTTTTTCGGAAAAACTGAACATATCGCCACCGTACCACTAGAACAACGCAGAACAGTCAATTCTGAGTGGTACGAAACCACTGGTTTGCCAGTTGTCTTCCAAGAAATCAGGAAAACCAACTGCCGAAGACGGATCACTCTTCACCACTACAATACGATCTCTCACAGATCTGCTCAAACAACTGTATTTTAGAGCACCCAAAACATCGATTTGATGAGTCATCCGCCTTATAGTCCTGACTTGGATCGAATGACTTCTTTTTATTCCCACACGTAAAAAACAAATTGAGATTTCAACGTTTTTTGACACCTGAAGAAGCGGATGCTGCATTCAAAATGCATATTTTGGAGATACCTCAATCAGAGTGGCAAAAGTGCTTCGACAATTGGTTCAAAGGCATGCAAAAGTGTATAAATGTTCAAGGGGAATATTTTGAAAAACAAAAAAGTGATTTTCGATTATTAATATTTGTTTTTGTTCTCTAAACTCGAAATATAAAAGTCAACCCTCGTATCAACTTCTTTTGGCCTAAAATTGGATGATCTAAACTCCGACAAGTGGTTTCAACAAGAAGGCGCTACGTGCCACACATCTCATGCCACATTGGATATTCTGCAAGAGCGATTTGAGGGCATAGAGGTGATGTAAACTGGCCACCGAGCAGTGTGATTTGACCCCGTTAGACTTTTTCTCGTGGGTTTACTTAAGTCGCAGGTGTATGTGAATAATCTACAAACCACAGCGGTCCTCAAAGCCAACATAACCTATGCCATCGGTCAAAGTCAGCTTTATTTATGCGCTAGTCATGGAAAATGGACATTTCGGATGCGCTCCACCCAGAGAATCCGTGGCGGACATTTGAAGAATATTATATTCCACACATAATGACATTACTAGGGCTTTCAAACGAATACAAATGTTCGATGATATCTCAACACTATTTGTTTTATTTGAATTCAAAGATAAGAAGTGCTCAATAAAAGACCCTATAGTAACGAAGGGGTATAGTGAACATTTATATCAGTATTTTAAAAGTATAGGGGAGAATTAGTAGGTCATTAACGTTAACAGAATATATATTTTGGTGTGGAAAAATCAAATTATTTCAATTTTCATATTGACATAATTACATTTGGAAGTATACAAATTGTTTTAATTGGTGAATATAGAAAATCTAAAACTTTCATACGAAGCATATTTTGATAATGTCACTCCTTCACATGCAACTTCTAATGGAGGCTCAGTGATGTTCGACTTCGGTACACAGGTTTCAGAGGAATTTCTCCAAACACCACAATTTGGCAACGCCCCGTCACCTCATCCCTTAAAACAATAGGCGATCGCTTGAAATTCGAATGTTTGGAACATACACCGATCAGAGAGAGCGTCCGCGTTTGACGTTCGCGCAACCCTCGTGTTTTTGTAGAATCGTGCCAGTGTCAGTATCACCACCTTTAGTAGTCGCTGTTTACCTCCGACCATCGTAAGCACCGCCGCGCCGTCTATCGTACGGTGTAATTCACAGTCCAGTCAGTCGTGGACGTTCATCGTGACTTTGTTGTTCCTGCTGCCGTTCAGTTCACAGTAGTCCGGTCGGCTCTGGACGTTTATCGTGTGACTCTGTTGTTCCTGCTATCGTGAAATCGCGATTCTTCAGTTGCCGAATTCGAGTTAGTGAAGAGACCGAGTTTGGGATTTTTCTTTGAGATGGAGTGCATCGAGATATGCCCCGAGAATGAAGTAATTTGTTCTTGTAATTAATTAGTGCATGATTATGTTTGTCCTTATATTGAACTCGGTATTTTTATGTAGGCTAATTAGTTATGGAACGTAACTTGTAAGGTCACAGGTTTGTGATTGTTACTGTTTCTTGTTGCTTACATATTCTACACAGTCGCTAATTTAAAATTAGATAAATTCGTACGCATCAAAGTAGAAGTAGAAAAGTATTTTTTCATTTTTTGTCTGACATCTGTCGAGTCCACTCCTCAAAATTGTGAAGATAACAACATAACCAATATATGATGAATATTAATAAATATAATTTTTCCATAAATTGATTAATTATTTAATTTAATTCAACAATTGAATTATTTTTGGAGAGAAACAGAAATGAACCTTAAAATGATTCATTATCGGGTTGATTGTAAGATAAATCTAGAAACTTTATTGATTTTAATTTTTACTTGTACCTATTTTAATTCAGTGATAAGGTACCCAAAAACATAATGGATGTCATAGATTTATTCACATTGTGTATTATTGTATTGTTTCTCCTACGTTGTAATGAAAAAACAAAATAGCGAAATTTATGTAGATAATTATGTAGATAAATGTGATGGTAATTTTACTTAGAGAGAAGTACCTTCTTGAAGGTATCAAGTTCATTTTGAGTAAAAATCATGAACCGGTGTAATTAATTCAATGTTATAATATTGATAAAATTAATGCTTTATTTCGAATACCTGCCAAATTTGAACTTGATCGATCATTTTTAAATAGCTTGTCTATATGCTCATTATCATGAGACAGTTTGGTTACTGCATCTTATACTTTTTCATTAAGAATCATATCAGATTGTTTATTACAGTTCTGTGAGAAATTCTTGTAATTACAACCGAATACAAAATGAAATTGGATTTCTGTATTAAATGAATATTACTGGAGTTTTTTCCCAACACCAAACAGTTATTTCATCACCTCGACACGTGTTTCGATCACCAAGTGATCAACTTCAAGAAGAGTTTGATCACTTGGTGATGAAAACACGTGTCGAGGTGTTGAAATAACGGTTTGGTGTTGGAAAAAATATCAGTAATATTCATTACTATACCAAAAGTTCCAAACAGAGCATCACAAGGTCTGTATCAAAACAAACACTGAATTATTCCAAAAGTATTCGTAGAAGGTTTTTCAATAATACATTCCCGAATAGACTCTTTCAAGCAAATAAAACCAATATCGAAAAACATACAGGATAGTGCATTATAAAGTTAGACTGCAGTTTATATTTTTCCCAAAAAAGTAATGAATGAAAAGATTCTTGTGTTCAAAGAATCAATTTTCTTTCATAAACGTATTCAAAGATATTCCGTTATAACCTCACGTTGTTGTTAATTTCGTTGGATTAATGACGGTTGATAGTTTATTGAATACGAAAAGGATATATAGTATAATATCTGGTGTAAAACCAATCTGTTGAGAACACCAACATGTTAGCATCATCAGGAAATGACTGAAACCAATGAGAACTGGTCATCTCCTGATGATACTAACTTGGTTAGCGAAACGCACGTCGATAGATAATTTTTGTTTTCGTGAGTGTTTTCAAAAGACGATATATATTATTCTATGCGGAGAAAAATAATGTACTGTGGAAGTATCAACAGAGCAATATATCAAATTATTTCGGTTTTCAGCTACCAACAAACGAATCAATAATTTGTACAATTTATTTCTAGAACTGGTAACAATGAATAAGTAGAAGTGAAATTTCACAGTATTTTCTGGGATTGTGAAATAATCAAATGTATTTAAAAATCATGCGGTTTCTTCTTGAAAAGCGATTTTAGTATTTCCCAGATCCATTTCCAATTATACAAGCATTCATACCTTTTCGTTTCGTTACTCCTTTTTTTTATCAAACGGACTATTTTCGACCGTTTCAATTAGAATTTTATTTGAGTTTGAAATATCACGTTCGTTTGGTCCAGAACCAATCACTATGCAGTTACCTTGTCAGTAATATCTTTTTCTAATTCAACACTTTTTTCTGTGATGCATCAACGATTTATTGAAAAATACCAAAAAATTGAATTATTCAACACTTTTTTCTATTATGCCTCAACGATCTATTGAAAAAGACCAAAAAAATTGAAGGTTTGATTTCACTTGAATGGCGGAACATTGGCTGACAAAAAACTTCGGTGTTAGCAAGTGATATGTCTGAAGAAAGTTTGATGATAAACATCCAATTTTTTCCAGGCAGATAAATTTGACAGAACAAAATTTAAAAGTAGTATTTTTTTGGCAACATAGTTTTTATGTCCGCCCAAATAAGCTGTATTGGGTTGATCTCGCAGTAGTAGTAAGACGTATTATGTGCTTTAGCAATTTCGTATTTATTATATTTGGAGAAAAGAGAATTGAAACTTTCTATGTTTTTTACCACTTTTATTTGTAACTAACGTTACTGCAGTTTCGTCCTATAAGGACATTT